>CABFOV010000423.1:0-11339 GCA_902141375.1 Timema poppense | reverse complement strand
AAAACCACCCCCAGTTCACCCGACCGAGATTCGAACCTCGATCTCCCCGTCCTCAGCAGTCGAGCTCTACACGACAAGCGCGTTAGCCAACTACGCCACCGAGACGGGTATTTGCCTATAACTCAGCAAATATTGATTTTATCAAATATAAACTATATAAGCTATTCAGGGGTTCACTCCCTGAACCTTTGTATTAATATGCCACTGCTCTATCTGAAAATGTATCCACGCCATGATCCTCCAAACTCTGTATTTGGATAGCTCAGTGATGCGAACATTGACAGTGAGTTAATCATGTCTCAAGATTGTGGATTTTTCTGCGCGAGTTATCGAAACTATGGCAGACCATACCATACTTAGCTCACGCTATGGAATTAAGACAAAAGTACAAAATTACGTTGCCTATACCTATTCTTATCTTGAGCTAGTTTTATCCAGTCCACCTCATAATGCCCTATTTCTTTATTGAGCAAGCTCTATTCATTCTACCTCATTACACCCAATCTATCTTGAGCTAGTTCTAAACACTCTACCTCATTACACCCTATCCCTATCTTGAGCTAGTTCTATCCACTCTATCTCATTACACCTTATCTATCTTGAGCTAGTTCTATCCACTCTACCTCATTAGACCCTATCTATCTTGAGCTAGTTCTATCCACTCTACCTCATTACACCCTATCCCTATCTTGAGCTAGTTCTATCCACTCTACCTCATTACACCTTATCCCTATCTTGAGCTAGTTCTATCCACTCTAACTCTTTACACCCTATCCCTATCTTGAGCTAGTTCTATCCACTCTACCTCATTACACCCTATCCCTATCTTGAGCTAGTTCTATCCACTCTACCTCATTACACCTTATCCCTATCTTGAGCTAGTTCTATCCAGTCTATATCATTACACTCTATCCCTATATTGAGCTAGTTCTATCCACTCTACCTCATTACACCCTATCCCTATCTTGAGCTAATTATATCCAGTATACCTCATTACACCCTATCCCTATTTTGAGCAAGTTCTATCAAGTCCAACTCATTACACCCTATCCCTATCTTGAGATAGTTCTATCCACTCTACCTCATTACACCTTATCCCTATCTTGAGCTAGTTCTACCTAGTCTATATCATTACACCCTATCCCTATCTTGAGCTAATTATATCCAGTCTACCTCATTACACCCTATCCCTATTTTGAGCCAGTTCTATCAAGTCCAACTCATTACACCCTATCTCTTTCAGGCACATTCTAATGTCATCCTTCCATCAGCGTCAAGGTTTTCTTTCATTTGCGTTGAGAAATAGTCGGAGACCATTTAGGAAAAACCACTCTCGGTATTACACCTGGCCGGGATTTGAACCCCAATGTCATATTACGAGAGTGATGCGGCCACCGAAGCGGGTGATATTATAGTAAAATATCATCACTGTTGATAGCAAATGACGTTTATATTTTCTAAAAGGTTTTTTCCCTTCGAGAATCCTAGTGTGGGCATTGAACAAAAATTCACTTCAGACCAGAACTCGCGATAATATCTTATATTAGCAGCCACTAATCCATCCCATATGGTCGAGTTAGGTGACGGCCAGACTGGGCGAGCGAGCGACTAAAATATAAAATAGAACACATTGATTGTAGTGAGAGGTGGCCAGACTGGAGCGCGCTCGACCCGGTACAGTCTAGTTTACAGGCGCTGGGCTATATTATTGTATGTTGGTTCATTGAGTGGTAGGAAAACTTCTCATTTCGACATTTTTATTACTATCGATAGGTTTGGCACACTTGCTACTAACGGCCTAAGTTGATTGATAAGATCATAAACCATACCTATATACATATATGTGTGTGTGTGTGTGTGTAAAACTGATATGTTAAAATACTTCAGTGTTATCAAAGTAGGCCTTTACAAATAATAATCACCATTAGCGTGGAGAAAGGATGAGAAAACCACAACTATAAATCATTTGTCAA
The DNA here is from genome assembly GCA_902141375.1 of Timema poppense. Classification (NCBI taxonomy): domain Eukaryota; kingdom Metazoa; phylum Arthropoda; class Insecta; order Phasmatodea; family Timematidae; genus Timema; species Timema poppense. The sequence continues at coordinate 9,366 of CABFOV010000423.1, read as the reverse complement.
AAACCACCCTCAGTTCCATGAGCCAAGATTCGGAGCCACCTCGTCGAGAACTACCGAGAGCTATCTGTTAATCACGCGCTCGCCAGTTTGGCCAGACACTCACCAGCGACACACCATGTATCACACCAGAACACCCATGCGTGCACCCGATAATCCCGTAGGAAGGACACAGTTGTAACACGTAGGCAGCATTGACATTCTGGACCATTCTGGACTCTCTCGAGAGAGAAAAGAGTTAGCATGGTAGTTCATAGCACACTGAGACATGCATAATTTGATAAAGATAATTATAGAAGGAGACGTGGGAGAAATTCAAGAGGGAGACCAAGACTGGAGAACATGATTCAGGTAATGGATGATGTTGGCAGAATACAAAGATGTAAAAAAATAATAATGAGCTAGTTTGGTTAAAAGTGTATTATTATTATTATTATTACTATTAGCACCGCGTATTACTACCCGTTCGGGTTATACGCACTTACGCTAATGTGCAATGGTAGGATGATTGTGAGATGAAATGAAGTACCTACAGTTTAACGTGGAATCCGAACCACGGTGAAGGCCTGGCATTCCCCACATTCACAAGATGTCTTGTCAGAGGTGAAGGAAGGGTTTGGTAATCAGATAAATCTTTGCCGGGACCGAGGATTGAACCCCGGACGCCAGCATAGAAGTCTGACACCTTACCCCTAGACCACCAGGTACTCGGTTGAAAGTGGATAGATGCAGCAAACCAATCGCAATAGTTGATGACCTAATGTAGATGAGAATGTCGAAAGCTATTCGTCTTATTTCCTCCTTGACCTATATTTTTTATTAAGTGAGGTATGAATGAGGAAGGGCGAATCTATATGATACTTATCCGCACGTGAGTGGGGAGTCATTTAAAAAATAAACAACACCTCAGGACGTCCAGAGGTTTACGAACACAGATATCCCCGTAGTAGGCAAACCATACTAGATTATACTGACGTCTTTGTCTCTGTGACCATTGGTGTGAGGATTATTCAGACAGGAAATATTGATTTTTGTCCTGGAGCCAGTGGGTTGGGATCTACCAAAATAAAGGAGTTGCCCTATTATACATGTAATTAGCCAACGCGAGTCATATATTAGATTTATTCAATTATAGTTTTGCCTGTGAAACTGGTAATTTGCCCTAACATAATTATTTCATGTTAACTAGTATGGGAAATGAAAATTAATTTATTTTTGTACAGATGAAAGGTTGAGTAAGTTTTGTATATATTATTTTTGAATGAATAAAATAAAATTAACAAGGTTCATTTGGGATCTTCTACCCTGTTCAAATGACTTGTTTTAAATAACAACTAGACTAATCTATTTTTTATTACAAATTATGCTCTAAATTTAAATTATAATTTTTCTGGTTGCCTACTATGGACATATTAAAAAAACTATTCAATTAAAGTTTTTAGATCGACTATCTTTACTGAAATATTTGGCGATATTTGGAAAACTCTTTCGTTTGTCTTGAAATTTTTAATTCCGTTATAATATACCTTTGTTTTAATCGCGTGATAACATTACTAGACAAGCCGTTTTTATTAAGTACATAGGAACATGTTTTTGACTAGATTTTGGAATGCCTAAAATATCTGAATGTATGAAATCCTCATTTAAAAAAAGGGTGAATTTTCTTAGTAAATTTCTAGTGGATCTGATAAAGATAATCAATATAAACAAGTGATATTACATTTGTGAATACAAGGCTAAGTCTTGATTAATAAATTGTTCAAAAATTATAATAGGAAAGTCACCTACATTCAAATAGGTTTAACAATATATTTTTTACATCCTACGAAATTCCTAAATATGGATCAATATATTTTTGAATCACATACAAATTTTAATCTTGTAGTTTTAAAATATGTTCAAATTTTTACACCAATGCAATGCGATTTTGTATTATGGCTGGTCAATAATCAAATATTTTATAAAAACTTTTGAAAATTATATTTGAATTCTTTGCTTACTACCGTGTTATTTATGACGAAATACTTTCTATGCATTTCATTTCATTATGTTCATCCCTATCACCTCTACTAACATTACTTACATAATCTATGGCAATAGGAACTCGAGAGTTCATTGCCACACTTACAAAAGTACGTCACCTATCCCTATCTTGAGCTAGTTATATCCAGTCCACCTTATTTATTTTAGGTCCATTCTAATGTTATCCTCCCATCAGCGTCTAAGAATTCCCATTGGATTTGCCAGTCAATACCCTGAACACGGTTCTAGATTCTCCCATTCACACTACATGTCCTGCCCATCGTAATCTGTGAGATTTGAAAGTGGCTCAATGCTTTTTGTGTTCACCAGGGTCGACAATTCCAAGAGTTTCCACACCCCACAACTCTTCAATATTAGCCTCTGTGACATTCAGGCTAGTCCCAACTGATGCTAAACTGGAGTAATATATGTTGGGGTTTTGTATCTTGCCTATTAGTGTCCAACCCAGTTTTGTTTCAACAGCAGTCATTCCACAAGTCAAAATGCTCGTGTAACCAGTGAGACGCTGTCCAGTGGTTTTCCGCACCTATCATGACCTCAAGAGGAACCTTACGATCTTCATACTCGATGCCTGCATCTTGAAGATCTTGTGGACATGGGCATTGAAGAAGTGTGGTGTAACTTGTAATAACATCTTGCTCCAAGGCTTCTAGAGTGCACTGAAACGAATTAATAAACCCTATAATATCTACTTGAAAACAATCATGGCATTTTTCCTTATTAATTTTACCTCCAACAAGAGATTGTCTTACTGTCTTTATTTTCAGCACAATACAACCCACTGGCTCGGCCAAATATGAGAACTTTAAAACGCTTTGGTAATATTATTTAATACAAACTTTTTTTAAAAAAATTCTGCAATAATTTGAAAGTATTATATAGATTATAGGTGATTTACTTGAAATAGTATTTTGTTCAGAAAAGTTATCTTTCACTATAAGACTGGATGCGGCTTAAGCCTGTCATTACATTTTTATTTATTTTATTTATTTAGCACCGCATCTTACTACCCGTTTGGATTATACGCTTAAGTACTAATTACGCTAAAGGATTAGGAAGTGTGAAGGTTGAATTTAGAGGAAGTGAACCCACATGTGCTTGGAGGGAGAGTGGAAAACAATGTAGGAAAACCACCCCCAGTTCACCTGAGCGAGATTCGAACCTCGATATCCCCGTCCTCAGCAGTCGAGCTCAACACGACTAGCGCGTTAGCTAACTACGCCCCCGAGGCGGGTGTCCCGTCATTACAGAATTAGTAAAATGAGCTAGGAGCAAGTACCAAAGCAAAAAACAGTAAAAATATGATAAGCTTGAATAAAAATATTAACGATTACCCTTAAACTGTTTATATTTATAATATATAAACAGTTTAAGGGTAATCTTTAATATTTTTATGCAAGTTTATCATATTTTTACTGTTACAAATATTAAAGATTACCCTTATATAAACAGTTTAAGGGTAAGCTTATATATGTACACATACAACTTCCGTAGAAGACTTTATAAACAGCTGGAAGCTTTCCAGGATGAAATTTCCTTCATTTGGTGCTTATTTTTGGATATTGAACTGCTTGCGTCGGTATTTATTAACTTTTAGTTTTTATATTACAAAACTAAAACATTTCTCATAGAGGTTCCTTTTAGTGTGTCCCGATTCGCATTCTGGTTCAACTTCCCCAAAATGCTCATATAAATTAGAACTTAGAAATTTTGACAATAATAAATAGCTCTTAAAATTGAAAAACAATAAATTATAATTACAACCAACGATATATACTTAATTAAAATATACAAAAAATATATATCAATAACACTGACATAGTTGGTAATCAGCTGCTAGGAGGTTTTAAACGACCCTCGTCTTAGCCAAAATGGAATCGCATCAAAAGTTGATGGCTAGACTGGACCGAACATACATTCGCATTGAATAAATAATGAATACCTTAAATAAAACAACAAAATATTATATAGTTCCCCTGTTAGACAAGCGTGCGTAGTGAGTCATCTGCCGGCACGAACTACAACTCTTCCGTCCAATGGAGGTTCCAGCGAGTTGTATGAAGACAGAGATAAATTGGATATCTTTACCCTGTGAGTGGAACAATAATACAATATAGAAAGTGGCCATAATTCAGGTTATTTTTGATAGTGAAAAATTACCTATATCGAGCCTCTTTGAGTGTCAGAATAATATCATGGACCATCAGTGCTCCCATGAGAGAGATTCCTGGGAAATTTCATTCAAAATACCCATTGTTGGTATGTCACAATATAACAATGGAACATCAGTGCTCCCAAGAGAGAGTTCCCTGGGAAATTTTATTCAAAATACCTATTGTTGGTATGTCACAGTATAATAATGGAACATCAGTGCTTCCAAGAGAGAGTTCCCTGGGAAATTTTATTCAAAATACCCATTATTGTTATGTCAGAATATAATCATGGAACATCAGTGCTCCCAAGAGAGAGCTCCCTGGGAAATTTCATTCAAAATACCCATTATTGGTATGTCAGAATATAATCATGGAACATCAGTGCTCCCAAGAGAGAATTCCCTGGGAAATTTAATTCAAAATACCCATTGTTGGTATGTCACAATATAATAATGGAACATCAGTGCTCCCAAGAGAGAATTCCCTGGGAAATTTTATTCAAAATACCCATTATTGGTATGTCAGAATATAATCATGGAATTCTCTAGGAATTTTCATTCAAAATACCCATAGTTGGAATGTGATTATTATTAATTAAGAAAATGTTAATTGTTTTCGGAGATCACAAAAGATTTATCACAACAACCATAGTTGATAACCGGAAAAACTATTGTTTGGTATATTCTGAGTTTTACATTCCTTGACATTACTGTAAATTACAATAACAAAATGTTATGGTATATAGATAATAATCTAATATAGTATATTTACCTAATTATATTAGTAAAGTCTTAAGTGGGCGTATTAGATAAATTTATGTGCTAAAAAATAACACAAAGAAGAATGCGAGAAAGGAAATTCTACGGCTAGGACCAAAACTTCTTTCCTTCTTCAAACCGACGCGACATTGTTGGGCGTGCTCTTGGCCTAGGTACGGCTAAATGACAGCTTCAGATGGGTCCCGACGCCACGGCAGAACGATTCTTGATCTTCAAATATCTGTTGTTTTTATCTAATGTTTTAACATTAAATTTGGAACTCATAATGGCCTCTTTATGGTATTTTACTGAAATATATATCTAAATATTTAACCGAGTGGGGTGAGGGTCCTGCTATAGCTTGTCTGTTCTACGAGTAATACACATTATCACATGCATTAAACAAGTTACATTAAACTTACTAAGGAATGTCAGGTAACTAATGCAAACATTATTTGATAAAGTTAAAAACTAAATTAAAATCGTAACAATTTTAATTTTATTACTATTCTTGTGGGCGAATTTCTCCAAAACCTTAGCAGAAAAAAATTCCAGGCGCTTGAAGAACATTAATCGATAATTCAATTGTTTAAAAAGGTTTGGTATTAAGTATATTTCTATCCTCTTTAGTGCATAGTGATATTAGCAATATATATATATAACAGAAACATAATTATGTTAATCTATTAGTTATAATGAGATAACAAAATACACAACACATAGCCAATCAGCAAACACTCTAATAACTCACTCTTTGGTCTGGTCTACGATAGGACAGCAACACCTATAATGACTCGTTATTTGATTTGGTCTACGATAGGACAGCAACCCCTCTAATGACTCGTTATTATTATTTTTTGTCCTACGATAGGACAGCAAATCTTCTAATGACTAGTTATTTGGTTTGGTCTACAATAGGACAGCAAACCATCTAATGACTCATTCTTTGATCTGGTCTATTATAAGACAGCAACCTCTCTAATGATGCGTTCTTTGGTCTGGTTTGCTATAGGACAGCAACCCCTCTAATGACTAGTTATTTGGTCTGGTCTACGATAGGACAGCAACCCCTCTAATGACTCGTTCTTTGGTCTGATCTACAATAGGACAGCAACCCCTCTAATGACTCGTTATTTGATTTGGTCTACGATAGGACAGCAACCTTTCTAATGACTCATTCTTCTGTTTGGTCTACGATAGGACAGCAATTTCTATAATGACTCGTTCTTTGGTCTGATATACGATAGGACAGCAACCCCTCTAATGACTAGCTTTTTGGTCTGTCTACGATAGGACAGCAACCTTTCTAGTGACTCATTCTTCGGTTTGGTCTACGATAGGACAGCAACCTTTCTATAATGACTCGTTCTTTGGTCTGGTCTGTAATAGGACAGTAACATGTCTCACCACCCCTTCATGTTATACGCAAGTATATGAAATTATGCTAATATACTATCGATGAGGAAGGTTGAATTTTAACGTGAGTGTAACAGTATTTGCATGAAGGTAGTATGGAAAGCCAGTTAAGACACCTTCTTTCCGCCTCAGTACACCCGACCAGCATCCGAACCTCGATATCCCCGTCATTTACAGTCCGGATACTATTGCGTCCGCGTACTAAGCAAGTAGACAAATATAGACTTTTCTATATATTACAATCTCCCCCCTAATTACTTCAAGACCTGTCCTGGGAGATAAAATAAAGGGGTGAACACCCCGGGTGTAAAAAGAAGTAAGGTCTCACCAAAAAGTACGATTTACTTGTGTCGTGTTTTGTTTATTAATTTTTTTGTGTACTTTTGGTATTAATTTTATAAATCATACAGGAAGAATAGGGTGAGATATATAATCCTCTAATTCATATTTAAATAGAAGCATATTTTCAGAAAGGAACAAAACCACTATGTTGAGGAATTGTCCTTGATGCAGTCGGTAGTTTGGGATTGTAGAGAACACGAGTTAAGGGCGGGATTTTTGCAGTGTTTACATCAAAACATTTACTTGGTTTGAATAAATCAAACAATTCTCTGGTAGAAACATAGAGTTTAATTTTCTTCACATGGTGATATCAACAAGTTGTTGAATATCTGTCAAGGGTGTCTTGGAATTTAATGACAAACTTTTCTCTTCGTTTAAAAAAGTTTCTCTTCTAATGTCGCTATGCTCATGACAGATATGCAATTAATGTTGTAATGTCCCTGATTTGACCCTAAAGAGTATTTGAAAGCCTTGACAATATTCTCCTCTTAATTATATATTATATATATATATATATAATATTTATTTTAATTTTATATTTTATTACTTGGAGCTTAAAACAAGTACTATTCTAAATTATTCAGATATGATAGTTACTAGATTCTAACTAGGAAATTACTAGCTATTTCTTGTTGTTAAGTTCACGCCCTGAATTTAAGAGGCGTCCACTACTATAACTAACTTCAGTGTGTGACGTAAAGTTGAGTCAAAATTGCAATGTAAAAGTCTTTTAAGACTTAACTTTATGCTCTGGAACAAGCCAGAATAATGTAGATGTTCAATTTGAGGCAGTGTCCAGTTCTAGGCCATTCTGTATCCTTCTATACGTTTTCGCGAACTAAACATTCTAGTAAGTTCCATTGGACTGAGTATATCACGGGTGATGTAATCTCAGAGCTCACTGTGATGTCAGTCATTGTCACGGACGGACGTGTGCTCGGCGCTCGTGCAACATGGCAATTTTTCTATCGGATTATCAATAACCACCATTGAATAAACCAATATCAAACTCTATCTGAAGTTAGTTATTTTATTATAAAAAGTGAGGCCCAATGTAGGGAAGTGATAATAACTATTTTAAACGTTATAAATGACTTCCAAACGTGGGGCATTTATAATAAAAATATTACGTAAGGTAACAATTGGCGTCCAAACCCGGGACCAGCTAACTGTGGCATAACAAATGGCAGCACAGCGAGGGGCATAATAAATGGCATCCCAACAAGGGGCATAGCAAATGGCGCCCAACGTGGGGCATAACAAATGGTGTCCCAACGAGATCATAGCAATGTTGATATCACCATTTGAATAAAATTAAATTCTCTATTTCTACTGGCGACATATTTAATTTATTTTGAATAAAATAATGTTTTGCTACAAAAACTGCAAAAAAACACGGACCTTAACTAACGTTCCTTAGATTCCCCCCTTGCACCGTGGGTATTTGAGCTCACGAACTAGAGTCAGGTGCACTAACCGTGCAACCAACGCGTCCTGTGCGAGATGTGATGGTTTAAAATGAAGGGGTTGGGGAGGGGAGGGGGGATGGAGACACGAAATGTCAGGGAAAGTCACGTAGAAAGAAAGTGGTAGAACGGTCACAAATGAAGTTCCGTGAAACACAATAGAGGTAAGGAAGATTAATCACCTCATTCACTATTTAGTGAGACTTTGATTAAGACGCCAACTATGGCACAGGAAAAAAATCGTGATGTGCATTTATATGTAAAAACAAAAGTTTCATTACGCTAATGGTTTTTTATTCTTTCCCAGGGATGCTCAGCGTACTACGTTCATACTTAACAATTAATATTAAATATACGGTTCTATTTTTATAGGTAAGGCTTTTTTCAAATAAAAATAGAATTTTTTTGGTCAACATTGATATTATTTTACTACTTTATTGATATATTATTTGATAATAGCTATCGAAATTACACCTGCAGATAACAATATCTGAAGTATAAATGCGGGAAAATAGATATAATAGCTTTTCTATCTGTCATATAAGACCTTACATATGAAAAGTGGACTGACGCGGTAAAAGACATTCCCTTGGAAATTGTATTAAGAGATACAGATATATCTTAGTTACATTTTTTAATCACATTTGCAATCCAAGATAAATACATAAGGACTCAAATAGTCTTACACACTGGCACAGGCCTAAGCAAAGATATGCTGTAGTTAAATACAATAATTATGTGAATTAACCCATGAAATAAAATAAATATTGTACATTTAAAATGTTGTATAGTTAAAAGTTATTGTTGATTAATTTTTAGTATATTAAATTTTAGGAAAAAAATAATGTTGAAAGTACGGTATTTAATTAATATTGTGAGATAGGCTTCAAGGTTTAAAATAGTTTAAAATACTTTGCAAATAAAGAAAGTCTAAATTTTATCAATAAAACCTATATGAATTAAAATTTCTAAACACATGTTAGAATCAATTAAAATCTAAATTAAGATTTGGATGGACATATCGAGGTTTTGCAAATCTCTCTTCCAAGTAGTTCCTTGTATTATCACCGCATCAGAGGTGCGCTGCTGTAGTTATGGCAGTCGACACAACCACCCCTCCCAACCTCTATACTACAACCGTTCAACGCTACAACACTTTCAGAGTGTCCTTATATTCCACAACCAGCCCCC
>CABFOV010000422.1:189232-204259 GCA_902141375.1 Timema poppense | reverse complement strand
CGTCACGACAAAATAAACTGATACTTCGGAAAATTTACTTTCAACTTTTTTATACGTTATTAAAAGTTAGTGACTTTTTTTGTTTGTGTGTGTGTGTGCGCTTCTTTTAAGGGAAAATATCCTCCCCTTCCCTCACTGTATCTTTCAAGATAACTGGTTTGTGAAACAGAGCTCGCTATGGAAGTGTATAACCTGTTGTGAAATGTAATTACCTTTTCAAACAACATATTCGAAACAACTTGCTTCTTCTTATAAGACGAGGAGGCTCTAATAATATCTAGAAATTATTTTTTCAACATGTTTTATATATTTAAAAAAGTTTATTCAAAAAGAATATCGAAACAAAAAGGTTTATATTATTTTTGAAGTTTTACCATCTTTAAGAAATCAGCAAAAAACTAATTTAAATACATTGTCCCCTACTAAAGAAATGAAGGATTTTAACATTATATATAATAATAATATATGATTAAATATTAGGACAGCCTTGGTTTAATTCAGTTAAATGTTCCGGGTTCTGTTCCTGACATGATCTAAAAGTTCATCATTAATACAATTCCGGTGTTTGCTCTTTAGCAGTAACAAATTAACGTCCCAGACGGGGGATAGATTTTGTGTCTGTTCTAGATCTAATTTAACTTTGATGGAATGTGCAAATATAATCAGTTGGTTCAGAAAGTTTACCTTAAATATCTCAAATAAAAATAAATAAATTCATATTTAATAACATATTATATTCTATGAAAAATCTAACAGTGTTCCACTATTTTCGTAATCAAAGACCGTACAACCGGGGGGTGTTACGTGCAAATCATGTTTTAATTTGTATTGGTATAACTGAAAATGAGGTTTGAAACTGATTGTAGATACACTTACAAATAATCTCTAATCAACCCACTGCGTATTGTTTGTGCAAGATGCCCTTAGCCCTTTTCAAGCCTTCACTACACAAATTTAGAATAAACATGAGCTTACTCAACAATTCAACCTGACAGAATTTAAAATATTTTTATTTTATTTTACTGGTCTCAAAACAATAATATCTAATTATATAAGTGAATAGATGAGTATACAAGCATACAAACTACGATGAGAAATGTAATAATCTAAAGAGGAAATTTTATTTAACATTTTAAGCGGTGCATGCTGGATTAAAATGCTTATTTATTAATGCTACGTATATTTATAAAGTATCATCATTTAGCTTGAGAGATTGGAGGTTCTTTCATTTGAAACTACAGGGGTAATAATGAATATAACAGTCTGTAAGAAGGAAATAAGGGGTGTCCAATCAACATTTACAAACTTCTAGCAAACCCTGAACGTGGTATAATTCAAGATAAATTTGATTAGATTAAAGTAATGATGTATAAGCTATTTTGATACCACAACGAATACACATTAAGGTGAGTACTTTTTTTTTTAACTTCAAGTGCTATACACAAAATAAGAGGAAAAGTGCTAAAAAATATTTAGTTTTGATAGTTACAGTTTTAAGTAATAACGGTTTGTTTATGTGCATCCCGTGTAAATGTCAACTAGGACTGTATATATATATTTATACTAATATATTACTTATAAGAAAGGTACAGTTTGAGGATAAATGTTCATGCACTCGCGTGGAGAGAGGAGTGAACCAATTTAGAAAAAATAATCAAATTTTGGGCACTTAGTTGGGCTCCAAACCTTGAAATCTTCCATTACTAGATGCCTTTATCAACGTACCTAATGGTGCGTATATTTTATTTCTCAACATAAACCTATTTTGGAATTGTCTTTCTAACTTTTTCCCTCCTTTTTTTTTTAGCGCCTACATCTCGTGAGAAATATTGCCATGCGCTTCACATGGCGAGAGGCATTTCTGAAACCAAGTTACCTCAACTTTCATGATTATTATTTTAAATGACACGAGGAACAATTTAACAAAACTTTTACCTGTCTTTTCAAATGATGTTTAATAGAATATAATACTAAATTGTCGGAAACAAGCGTCTAGTCTTAAAGTGGATTTTCATGTTCTTCTTATGCGTTTTCAAGTTGGGTTCGAAAACTTTTTTGTTAAGTGTATCACACCTTATTGCACAGTCACCCATCCTCCTCTTCACCTCATCATACTTGTAATTAATTAATGAGCCTAAGGGTGGTATAATCTAATGAATTGAAACATGTACTTTTGTTGAAATATATTTCACCTTAAATAAATAAATATATTTATTTATAATTACTAAATGTTAGTAAGAATTAAAGAAACACTTAAACAACTCCATTTCAAACCAGGTCGAATTGACACAAACATTATGTAGTAATGTAATTTTAGAATGATTTACATACGGTTACTTTTTTTTTTAATTTTTAGTTGGGCTACTCAACAATAGCAAAACTGCAAATCCTTTAGGACCTCAATTTACTATATCCGTCGGCCGGGGCTCAATCCTCGGTCCCGGCAAAGATTTATCTGATTACCAAACCCTTCCTTTCACCTCTGACAAGACATCTTGTGAATGTGAGGATTACCAGGCCTCCACCGTGGTTCGGATTCCACGTTAAACTGTAGGTCCTTCATTTCATCTCACAATCACCCTGCCAGTACACATTAGCGTAAGTGCGTATAACCCGAACGGGTAGTAAGACGCGGTGCTAATAATAATAATACTATATCCGAGCTATTCGTATATGTACTAATTACGGTAAAAGGGTTAGGAGGGGAGAAAGGCAGAATTTAGACGAAGCATACACGGATTTTCGTGGAGAGAGAGAGAGAGTGGGAAACCACTTAGGCAAAACTATCCTCAGTACACCCGTCCGGAATAGAACTCCGAGCTTCCCGTCATCGGCAGTCTAGTCTATTTTGAGAGTGACAACTTAGATTATACAGCCACAAAAGTGGGTCAGAGCTGCAGATAATTTTAGTTAAACAGTTAATATATTGTGATAGTTTTAGTCAAATTGAAATAATATATTCTTACAATTTTTTGGAAAATTATGAATAGGAAAGAATCAAAAGGTTTTAAGGGACTGATTAAAATTATTTTGTAAGGTTTCATTACATTTAAAATATCATTATTAAAACTAAATAATAATTTAAAATGTAATACTCTTCATGGTTTTTAGTGTTCAACCAACTTTGGTAGAGAATGTATTGTGTTCGTCAAAAAAATCGAACTCAAGATTTTGATTAATATTGACGTTTCATGACCCCCCCGAATCCAAAAAAGTGATTTTTGACTTTCCGTCTGTCTATCTGTCTGTCTGTACCTCCAAATAAAGCCTAAACTACTTTACCGATAAGGCTAAAACTTGGTATTTAGGGTTTTCATAGGGTTGCCCCGAGATGTTTTTGTAATAGGATATCTAACCCTAAAATTAAGGGTAGTTTACTGAAGGGTAAAAAGAGAAAAAGTCGATTTTCTCAAAATTGGCTCTAACGACTTTGATTAAATTTCATTTCTAAACGTTTATAAACACTACAAACAAAATGGCTACTCTCAATATTTCGGCAAAATGACTTTAAGGGCTCCGGTCTGATGCGTAAATTATATTTTTTTCATAATAATTCCTAAACTATTTGAGATATGAAATTACTTATCGATACAAATATGTAGGTCTCTTTATGATACAAAATTTATAAGAAGCATATTTTTATAAAACCAATTAATTTCAAGATATACGCAAATATATATGTTTTTTAACTTTTCGAACACAAAAGGTAAAAGTGATGCGGCCGCAGAAAAAAAATCTAATCTGAAATATTGATGGATGTCAACGTATTAAGACCCCCAAACCCTAAAAAGTGGTCTTTGCAATTACGTCTGTCTGTGTGTCTGTTTAAACTCAAAATTAAGAGTACTTTAAGAAAGAGCTAAAAGAGAACAAATCGATTTTCTCAAAATCGTCTCTAACAATTTTGATTAAAATTCGTATCTGAGTGTTGATTAATATTATAAATAAACTGGCTATTTTCATTTTTCCATGAAAATGAATTTTAGGGTACTTTACAGAAACAGAAACTTCCGTATCTCCGCAACTATTTGCGATACTAAATAACTTATCATTGCAAACTTGTAGTACTATTAAAAGTAAAAAACATTTATATAAAATATATTTTTATAAATCTAACAATTTCTGAGATATTGGTGAATATATTAATACAATTTTGTGAGCTTTTGTTATAAAGAGATACTACTTAAGTTTTAATGCTATAATTCTCCAATAGCGTTGAGTAATTAAATATAGGTAAGTATCTAGAAGTTTATGTTGTTTTTACTCAAACCCTTAAGAGAAATGTTTGTACAACAATGATCTATATTCATTTTAGATTCAAAAGTCAATATATACATTTTTTATAGTCAAAATTTATAAATAAAAACTTTAATAGCAATGCGACGGCATAGAGATTTGCAACACCTAATAAAATGTCAAAAATTTTAACCGGAAGTTGAAATTTTAATATGAAGTGTTGACCCTTGTGGACCCAATATTGACCTTTTTTTATTGGTCTAAACATCCACATGTGGATATTAATTCTTTAAAAACCAAATTATAAAATTTAAAACTGTGATTAAAAAAAGTTTTACTTGAGTATAGGTTAATTTTTGCTTGGGTTTGCTAATGTAAATTATTTCGTTTCACATATATTACGAGTTTTGAGTACATATATCCATTTTCAAACATTAGAGCGAGAAAGTCCGTGTGGAGTACCGTACCATTTATTTAAAAGCATTATTGTATAGTTTACATTTAATTTAATTTATTTAATAACTCACCTAAAAAACCATGACATAAAAACATCTAATACGCCTACCTAGAATCAATTGATAATATATATATATAGTGAAAAGCAGAATTAATTTACTAGCTTTAATTCTTTCATATGCCAAATGTTTGGAAAAGTGGTCTGACTTTTATATCTGCACTAACTACACAATTTATTTTGTGTGTTTGTTATGTAATACTCAAATCTACAAATTGCATTGTTCTATATTTTCTTATTAATTTGTAAAATCATCAATGGTCTTTACCAACCTAGCTTAACCTGGAAATAACGTCATTTTACCCCTCCCTTCGTGATTTTGACTTAACCTAGCTTAACCTGGACATAACGTCCTTTCCCCCCTCCCATCGTGCTTTTGACTTAACCTAGCCTAACCTGGACATAACGTCATTTTCCCCCTCCCTTCGTGCTTTTGACTTAATCTAGCTTAACCTGTACATAACGTCATTTCCCCCCTCCCTTCGTGCTTTTGACTTAACCTGGACATAACGTCACTTTCCTCCCTCTCTCCGTGTTTTATTTAAAATAAATCTTACTTAGCCTGGACATAGCATCACGCCCCTCACTACCTATTGGACAAAAACGTACCAGTGCCCTTGCTTGGTTAAACTGTGACGTAGCTCAAAAAATCAAGCCATAGTGTAATAATTCAATGCATGATTACTATCTTTCTATGTAAACGTAATTCAAATGTTACTAAATACTAACGAGAGGTATTCAGGGTATTGAACAACCCTTTCTGTATAAATCCTTGTCCTTCCCTTTATAAGACTATATTCATCTCATTATCTGTTCTAATTGTCTCCATTTAACATACCCTATTAAAACAGCTTTAAAAACAGTATAGTGTACTTCCCAAAACTCAAATACTGGTCAGAATTCAGTACTAAACCTCTCGTTACAATTTACCATTTAAGTTGAGGTTGGTGGCCTTACATTACCAACCAATTCTCCAGCAAACATTCAACTGGCTATTCACTTGAAAATTGTGTCTGAGAGCAGAGCATTCATCGTCAGAGAAAAACTTCCAGCTGCGATTCAAATTCTCGAAAGTGCTGTGTTGGGTGTTTTTTTAATTCATTTATTGGCACTTCTGTTGTTACCAGCTTTTCGATTCTGACGATTAGAGACCATTTTCGAGCCACACATGCAAATGGGCATGTGGTCTAAATATAAAGCTAATTTATCATGGTGATGGGGAGGTTTAAACTCGAGTCCCAGAAGGGTTTTCTGAGGGTAGTTTTTCCTTAATTGTTTTACTTACACTTTCCCTTCACAAAAGTTAGGGTAAACTACCTCTAAATTCAACCCTTACTCATCACAAACACATAAGCTTAGTTGATAAATATGCCTGTAACCCAAACGGGTGGTTAGATATGGGGATTTCCTTTACTGCATATGAAACACAAAAAAATACTCTTCTAGCCAGGGTAAAGACATGACAATATTTTCTGTTGAAATTTATTTATAATTTAGGTTTAATTTCCTTTTTTAATATGTGACTTTTCTTTGGTTAAATTTAGCAAAATATAAAAATAAACTATCTGTGAAAAGTTATAATTTAAAAAATATTTTGCTAATTGTTTTAATATTTGACATGCATATGTGTATTTGTCCTATATAGGTTTAGAGTTAATAATAACCCATGGTATTTATAGCCAATGATACTTAACCTAGAGCAACAATAGCATCCACACAGATTAATACAAGAATATTATATTCTTTAAATTGATAAATGAAACCAGGATACATGAATTGAACCAAGAATCTTTGGCTTAGTACGCCAAGGCTCTAATCACTGATATATCCAGGAGTCACCCCGTGCCCAGAGTCATTCCTCGCTCGTATTTTAAGGTAGTCTGTGATGGACATGCGGAAATCGTGATCAATTACGATCACAAGCTATCAGATAACGCAGCCACATGAATTATTCTAGGCACGGAATTACTCCTGGATATCTCAGTGATCAGAGCATCTACATACTAAGCCAGAGGTCCTGAGCTAGATTCCCATGTACAAATGTAATTTTTCAATTTAAATAATTTGATATTTAGATGCAGCTATAACCGTAACTATCAATTATAATAGCTTAGCTATTTAATAATAATAATAATAATATTTAGCACCGCGTCTTACTACCCGTTCGGTTTATACGCTTTAAGTACTAATTACTCTAGTGNCAGTGATCAGAGCATCTACATACTAAGCCAGAGGTCCTGAGCTAGATTCCCATGTACAAATGTAATTTTTCAATTTAAATAATTTGATATTTAGATGCAGCTATAACCGTAACTATCAATTATAATAGCTTAGCTATTTAATAATAATAATAATAATATTTAGCACCGCGTCTTACTACCCGTTCGGTTTATACGCTTTAAGTACTAATTACTCTAGTGGATTAGGAATTCGAAAGGTTGCATTAGAGGAAGTGAACCCGCATTTGCGTGGAGGGAGGGTGGAAAACCATTTAGGAAAAACCACCCCCAGTTCACCCGACTGAGATTCGAACCTCGATCTCCCCGTCCTCAGCAGTAGAGCTCAACACGACAAGCTCGTTAGCCAACTACGCCACCGAGGCGGGACTTAGCTATTTAATCCGTCAAAATAGAATAGGTTTCGTGCCATATTATATATATTTATTTTTGATTTGTTAACTCTGTATGCTTATTCTACTAACGTTGAAATGAGC
This sequence comes from Timema poppense, assembly GCA_902141375.1. Lineage (NCBI taxonomy): Eukaryota > Metazoa > Arthropoda > Insecta > Phasmatodea > Timematidae > Timema > Timema poppense. The sequence continues at coordinate 196,796 of CABFOV010000422.1, read as the reverse complement.
AATCCTGATCCTATTTTATATGTTACTCTATTGTGAATTCAAGCAAGCTAAGTTTGTTACTTTTCAGTTTAAATGAAGTACTCTTAATTTTATCTGAATTAAGTCATGGTATGTATGAGTCGCCAACGAATGATTGATAGTTACCTTTCAGGGTAAACCAAATGTACTCCCCGTTTACCCGATTCATTTGGAGTGTATTGTTTTCAGGGCTGGTTGATGCCAGAGTCCCAATAAAACTTTTGGTTGAAGAATTAATAAAGAGGTAAATAAAACAGGACAAGTCAACAGGAAGGATATGAAGGGGAATTGGTTAATTGAGAGAGACCCTATTGGAGGGAATTTTGATATCTAAAAGTCAAGATTAGTTTCGGAAGCTCAGGAGGGAGTAGCTTTAATCAGTGATTCACGACGCAGTAAAAACAAGACCTCTTAATCAGTGTTGCCATGTATATAGTCTCTAGCGATAGTACGTGGACCTGAAATGGATTGTATTTTGACCGGTAGGATACTACTTCCTGGTATTATATTGATAAGCCCTGCGATTTTCATTAAAAAAAATGTAAAATTTGTTACTAGTTAGTAGGGTCACAGAATATTAATTTTAGAAAATAGTCAAAAAGTGGATTGTACACGTGGTGAAATTATATCAAAAGTAATATCCAGATCATACAGTTGGCAACACTGTTCTTGCTTCTCTCTCTCAAGCGCTACCGTTTGATTACACCCTCGGTGAGAATGACCAGCGCTGGCTCTCCTGGTGGCCGATTGAAAAACTACAAGTCATAATGCATCCATGAAGAGAAGTACTATATATATTCTTATTGTACACCAGTTGGTCTATGAACGAGTTTATGTTTTATTTGATCAATTCGAGGGTATTTAACGAACAATTTCTAAACCAGATGATTATATCACCATAAAACTTATAAATTAATTAGTTCTAAAAGAAACAAATATCCAGTTTCTCAAAAGAATAGGTGACCTGGTGGTCTAGGGTCAAAGTGTCAGACTTATGTGCTGGGGGTCCAGAATGCAATCCTCGGTCCCGGCACGGATTTATCTGATAGCCAAGCCCTTCCTTCACCCCTGACAAGACGTGTATTAATAACAACTTGTGAATGTGGTGGAATGCCAGGCCTCCACCGTGGTTCGGATTCTACGTTAAACTGTAGGTCCTCCATTTCATCTCGCAATCACCCTACCATTATACGTTAGCGTAAGTGAGTACAACCCGAACGGGTAGTAAGACGCAGTGCTAATAATATTAACATTTCAAAAGAAGAAAACTACGATTTATTCAATGTTGAAATTTTCAATACCGCATGTAATCGATCTCAGTAGGCTGACGTAATACCGGTTAAGGTAAGATGTTGGGACATGTGTTGCTAATAGAGGTGTGCCAAGCTATAGAAATATGTTGAAATAATTGTTAAACCTCCATCATTTCAACCGACACAGTTTTAAGAAGGAAGAAACTCTTTATGTATAGTGATTATATGTAAAATATTCCATTAATTAGTATTATACTTAAATATTCATTTCTATAACAACTATTAAGAAGTATTTTAACACTGACTACTGATTAAACAACATACACCACAAAAGCGTCGATATTCATTTATTTCAGCACACACTAATTAAATAATTTAAAATTTAATAGTAGTGAAATGTGGCCACAACAAAAATCTTATCTTCAACCTCAATTTTAATCCATTTTATCTTATAAGAACATGTTTAGTTATACTTGTATTCTCAACAGGGATTTGAAATAAATAATAATAATAATAATAATTATTATTATTAGCACCGTGTCTTACTACTTGTTCGGTTTATACGCACTTACGCTAATGTGTAAGGGTAGGGTGATTGTGAGATGAAATGAAGGACCTACAGTTTAACGTGGAATCCAAACCACGGCGGAGGCCTGGCATTCCTCACATTCACAAGATGTATTGTCAGAGGTGAAGGAAGGGTTTGGTAATCAGATAAATCTGTGCCGGGACCGAGGATTGAACCCCGGCCGCCAGCACAGAAGTCTGACACCTTACCCCTAGACCGCCAGGTCACCATTTTAAATAAAGTAGCACTGAATTTGTAAATGTATTTTCTCGCAGTGAGTCAAAGTAAGCGCAAATTATAGCGTTTTATGATGACGTAATCATAGTTATTACTACAATTTCGTAACTTGTTTAATGAATGGATAAATGGGACAGATCAATAAGGTGCAGTTAGGGGAGTATCTAGGAAAAAAGACTGAAAAGGAGCAGACTAATTCCCTTTAGTGAATCCAAACTCAGAATTCCAAGTCGTTTCCAACTTAAACTCAGTCGGTATATTAACTATATACTAAATTAAGGATAACGGGTTCGATTCCTGGAATGACCGAAAAGATTTTTATTTTTAAAATGTGACAAGTGACAGTGATAAACTAATTACTACGGGCTGGATGTTGTGTTTCTTCTAGATTTAAGTTAGTTTATATGTCGTGTGTTGATATAACCAGTTGGTTCAAAGAATGCACATTAAATAGCCGAAATAAATAAAATAAATAACAGAACTCCAAAATCCATAATTGGTACTGGAGTCCCATTTTACCGTGGTCGGAGTCAGGTAAGCCGGTGTAATACGCTGGCGTTAAGTGTGGCAGTGAAGTTTGTGGCTGCCTTTATCGATATTACAGTTTCCTTAAGAGTTAAAAGTGAACATTTGCTGGCGGATCTTAACGACCCATAGCGTCATTAGTAGAGGCCAGCAAGACCAGCGTAGTAAATTAAACGGCTAGTCAAACTCCCCGTTCACAGCAGGCAAAGGCGGATCCAAATCATTTTCATAGGGGGGTCATGATTATAAATAACATCATTACTTACAATGTTAGATCTTTGTTTAAAGCGATTCAATTAATTCTAATTTATATTTGATCTTATGTTTGTTTTAAACTGTGATCATCCTTTCCAATTTTTTAAAATCATATAGTTTCTATAAACCATTTGGAGTGACACTCCATCAACAATTTTTTTTGAAAATTGGTTAACTCTAGAAGCTATGAGTAATCTTCACTTTGATTGTTTAAATTAGATTTTTTAGAAGCCATTAATGTGTTCCTCACCTAGAAAATTTGAGGCCCCTATAAGCTATTTAGAGTGACCCTCACCTTAATTATTTACGATAGATACCTCTATATGAAAATATTTGAAGTAGTCTTCCACCGAAAACATTTTGAAAATTGAATTATTTCAGAAACTAGGCTTATTTGGGGTGGTCCCTGCCTGAAAATTCTTCAAAATGACATATATCTAGAATATATTTGTAGTTGTCTTACCTTTGACATTTTTGAAATTTGGTTGACTTTGGAAGCTATTTAGAGTTTTCCCCCTCTGACTTTTTCTGCTAGTTTGATGCCTCTAATATATTAGTTATTTGATTCGATCTTTTCCGGCAAATCTTTGACAATAGAACGCTTTATCTAGAAGGTCAAAAATTGAATAAACGTAGACGAATAACGGACGTATGGACCCGGATTAAGAGGTGTCTGCGAGTAAAAAGAAAAAAAATGGTATAGTTTTATCTCCATTGTACTTTCTTTTTAAAATTTGAACTTTCGTTTTGTTTTTTGTATTAATAATAATAATAATATTTACCACCGCATCTTACTACCCATTCGGGTTATACGCTTTAAGCACTAATTACGCAAATGGATTAGGAATTGTTAAGGTTGAATTAGAGGAAGTGAACCCGCATTTGCGTGGAGGGAGAGTGGAACACCATTTAGGAAAAACTCCCCCAGTTCACCCGACCGAGATTCGAACCTCAATCTCCTCGTCCTCAGCAGTCGAGCTCAACACGACAAGCGCGTAAGCCAACTACGCCACCGAGGCGGGTGTTTTTTGTATTAGTTTTCTAGATTTCACAGGAGGGTCAACTGACCCTTTGACACCTCCCCCCCTCCCTTCCCTGAATCCGCGCCTGGCAATAGAACCACGCATTAAAGACTATGGAGGTACAGCTGCCTGGTAGTTTGAACCGCCATTGAAATGTTTTCCCCTTGACGTTTAAACGTGAGTCCCTTTTCGACGACTATACTTGGAGGCGATAATTGTTTATTTTGTGTTCACATGGTCTAGGACGTCAATATATCAATATACTGAAATACCAGAGATGTGAGGTCTAGCTACAGTGGGTGTCCTTTTTGGTGCTTTCCCTTATGTTTGATCCTTATCTCTTCTGGGCGCCAATGAGGGTGCACTTTATCTATAAATGTCCTTGTTTTATTTTCATAAGTAACCCTTCCTTCCCCTCTGACAAGACGTGTATTAATCACAACTTGTGAATGTGAGGAATGCCAGGTCTTCACCGTGGTTCGAATTCCACGTTAAACTGTAGGTCCTCTATTTCATCTCCCAATAACCCCACCATTACACATTAGCGTAAGTGCGTATAACTCGAACGAGTGGTAAGACGCGGTGCTAATAATAATATTTTCATAAGTACCTCTTAAATAAGCTTTATTTAATAATGTCTTAAAAGCAATAGTTTTAGATGTTTTTTAATTTGTTTTATATTATTTGAATCGATAAAATAAACGGTGCAACGAACACACTTTATTTCGCTTTTATCTTAAAATAGACATTTACTAAGAACTCATATAATTTGTGAAACAAAATAATAATTCTATACATTGTTACATTAAACCAAGGATCATAAATTAATTAATATACACTGTTACTTACTCTATGTCATTAGCAACTAGGAACTCTGTTACAAAAAAATAATCGAGAAAAGAAAAACCCCAAAGAACATAAGAGTCAAATTCATTTTCAAATAGGGCCTTCTTGAATTGAAAAGGGTATAGGCCAATATTTGATTATTGCTCAGAAATTATTGGTTTTATAAAAAAAATATCTCAAATAAAATATTTTTATTTCTAATGGTTCTACAACTTAACAATGATAAATTATTTTGTATCTCAAATAGTAGCGGAGAAATGGTCAAAATTGGTTGACTAGTTTTATGTAATCTATCAATAAAGTATTTTTCATAAGTAAATTAAAATTTCCAATTTGTTCATAATGATAAACTCTGTATGGAAATAAAATTTAATCAAAATCGTTAAAGCAAATTTTGAGTAAATCGATTTTTTTTCTTTTTTTCACCTTCAGTAAACAATCTTTAATTTTAGGGTTGGATGACTAATTACAAAAATCCCTTGGGGGAATCTTATGGAAACCCCAGATACCAAGTTTGAGCCCAACTGGTAAGATGGTTTCAGCTCTGGCCCGAGGTACAGACAGACAGACAGACAGCCAAAATTGCGAAAACCTATTTTTTTAGTTTCGGGGATGATGAAACGTCGACATTTATCAAAACCTCTAATTTTGTTTTTTTGATGATCACAATACTTTCCCTCCGAGGTATCGAGAGAAAGTAAATGTAGTTTGTAAAAAGGAATAAATAAAAGTAAAAGTAAAGGACATTAAATAGGTTTATTTTCACACATACTGCCAATTATATTATTCATACATTATCATATATATTGACCTACAGTTTAACGTGGGATCCGAACCACGGTGGAGGCCTGGCATTCCACACATTCATAAGTTGTGATTAATACAAGTCTTAATCATAGGTGAAGGAAGGGTTTGGCAGTCGGATAAATCTGTGCCCGAGGATTAAACACCGGACCTCCGTCACAGAAGTCTAACACCTTACCCCTAGACCGCCAGGTCACCAATCCGGGTGGTTTGAACGTACTCGTTAATATGTTTGTGTTAAGGTTACGTTATGTGGTATAGTACAGTAGATGTGCTTGTGTTATGTAAAAATAAGGACTAGTAGCTTACTATTCCATGTAATATAATATTTTAAGCGTAGTAATAAAACTACTACTCACTTCAGTGGCCGCATAGTCTAAGGTGCTACTCTCCCAATATACTGGACATCCAATGATAGAGAGATCATGGTTCGATCCCGGTAGGGTGTACTGAGAGTGTTTTTTTCCTAAATGGTTTCCCACTCTCTTTCTCTACGAAAATGCAGTTACATTTCCTTCAAATTAAACTTTATTCTTCCCTAACCCATTGTTGTAATTACTACATAAGCGTACAACCCAAATTAGTACTAAGACAGGGTGCTAAAAATAAAAGAATAAAAGGTAAGACTACTAACCTGTAAAATATATGAGAATTAAATAACTACGAATAATAAATATATACATATCTCATTCATAAATAGAAAAACTGGTCAGATTCCTATTACAAGCCCATTATTTCCAGTATAGTGAATGCGGGATACCTTAGTAGTTTGAGTTTTTATCGGTTACAGTTGGCATTTTTTTTATAGAAATATTTGGTTTTTTTTTATCGAGAAGGCTAACTAGTCCCGTTTCAGAGAAGTTGGTGCTCATCGTCCATATTTCTTCTCAGGAGAGAAGTATCCAATTAAGACCGAGAAAGTACTGCAGTGGTGGGAGAAAAGGAGATGGGAGAGGGGAAAAAAAGACCTTTAATTTTTTTTGGAACACTTTCTTATTTAAAGAAAAGAGTGAGTTTATTCAGTCATTAGTGTGTCTACTTAATAAGATAGAGTATGGTGTTTGATTTTTATAAAATAATTTTTACCCGCCATTCTACTATTCGTTACGGTGATCCACACATTTAAACTATTGGGGTAGGATAAAGGGAAAGATTATACTTTTTGCTTATTCAGCTATAAGCATTTTATAGCACAATTTTAACCAGGATATAATTATAACCTATAAATAGTGATTCATTATTTTAAAATCATTAAAGTTCATGAGTTATAAAGGGTCAAACTAGCTATTTTATGCTTTTAGCGTACCATTATTGAGGTAAATTAATTAATGTATGGGGATGAAATATTTACAATATTAATAATAATATCTATATTGCAAATATTTAAATAGGTTATTAATATTATCCAATCTAATCCTATATTAATTTTACCAGTTTTTTTCTATGGGTATGAAACATGGTATCTTAAATTAGATGACGAAAAAAATATATATATGGTATTCGAAAAAAAAGACGCTTAGGAATATCTAGTACTAGAGAGTGGAGGAGGTTACATAATGATGAGTTTAATAGTATTATTAGCACCGCGTCTTACTACCCGTTCGGGCTATAAGCACTTACGCTAATGTGAAATGGTAGGGTGATTGTGAGAAGAAATGAAGGACCTACAGTTTTACGTGGAATCCGAACCACGGTGGAGGCCTGGAATTCCTCACATTCACAAGATGTCTTGTCAGAGGTGAAGGAATGAGTTTAATACCCTTGACTAATAACAAGACTTTGTTAAGATAATCATGTTTCATAGATTACGGGATATGCTGCGCGAATATGTGACTAGAACCGCGTTTAGGGTTCTGACTGGTAAGCTCAATGGGGAGAGACCATTGGAAATAACTTGATGAAGATGGGAGGAAAACATTAGAAAGGACTTGGAAGAGACAGTGTGTAATGATGTGAACTGAATATAACTATCAAAAGATAGGTAAAGAGTATAATGAGGTGAACTGGATATAACTATCCCAAGATAGGGAAAGAGT
>CABFOV010000422.1:167133-179078 GCA_902141375.1 Timema poppense | reverse complement strand
TATATATATATAAAGACGTGAGCCTTTCAGTCACCAGGATGTGTGGACGAATTACTACGGTGTCTTGTGAGACTACAATGTGATGGGGTCAGTCAGGGTGTGTTGAATTAATGGGTTTATTAAAATTAAATTAATTAATTCACGGTCTTCAAAGCGATGAGGGTTGGGTCCACTCGTCATCAGGTTACCTGAGAGCTAAAGTCACCTTATTAGCTTTCTGTCCAAGTCCACATCCTCTCTAAGACAATGTCACACAAACATGCACATAGCAAGAGTCTAAGACACTTTTCATGAAATTTTCTCACTATCGAGCGATTGCCCACAATCAACTTGTGTCGCCGACTCTCTAGAACCCAGCTTTAGGACAACAAGCTAGATCTTGCCAACTCTAGGAGATTCTTCCGATGACGTCATAAGGCACCAATCAACGGGCTTCTATCCCCCTAAGAAAATCACGTGATACCAGGGACAGCGATTCCCATAGATCTACTGCTGTCTTCAACTGGACAAACAGCAATCGGCATGCGTGCCGCTTTGACAGGAAATGGCTCATATTTTGAACTTCTGACTTTTTGCTTACAATCTGACCAGTGACAGGATGTACTCACAATATATACCAAACTAGTCGAGAATAAAATCAATAAGTTGAGAGATTCATATTCTGTATGATTAGGATTTAAAAAAAATATTTTTTGTTTAATTTTCACTGTCCTTCTACAATTACTGCATTTTTGTTTCACACCGCAATCAGAAAATAAGCTGAATCTATTAAAACAAAGTTAAATTTTCTGTGGAAATTAAAAAAAAAAATTGCTAGCTTGTACTGAAAATTGTTCACACTCGGACTCTATGTTACCCAGATTGTCCGTTATGTATATGAATAGCAATGTTCTTATTATAAAAGTTATTAGTAATCTTAATAAACATAAACTAGTTTTTATAAACTCATGTTTTTGTTTAATACAATATACAGGTAGAAGTTGACCTTGGTAGTCCTGGGTTAAAGTACTTGCCTCAGAACATAATATATGTAGGTTCAAACAAAACCGAGATCAACAATTTTCTCTTGAGCGATCAAAATCTGAAGTACAACCCTCCTTCGAAGGGTAAGTCAAGTAAATCTGTCAGACCTATGTCAATATTGACCCTGGAAGGTATGTGAAAATACCTTTCCCAGCATATTTGGTAGGTTCTTTCGCACTCCCTCATTGAAATTCAGTTTGAAGGGCAAGAGGGAATCACCACGTTTTCTTAACTCCCCTAGTACAAGGGATTTTTACAAAATGGGGCAGACAGCCCTAGTAGTCTAAATACACGGTTACCACAAGTCTCCGTACCCCTAGCACTTGTGACCAACGAAAGATTTTATATACTCTTACTCAACTTACTCGTAAACTGAGGATCCTCTTTAGCCCAGAAATAAACATATTTGGTGCCTTAACTGGGATAAATTGCACATTCATTGGTTAACATCACCTTAGCGTGGGACACTGCACTTAGAAATGGTGGTAACAAGGCGCGGTAGTCAACTGTACGCAATTTCATGTCTCCATATGATAATTCATTGATGAACATCGGGCGAAACAACCTAAATCACAAATCTTTCTTCATATGATCATGCATTGTTGACTGCGGCCCACGAAGTTCAGCTGTTCGTTTACCAATTTATTTCACTGGAGATCGTTAGATCAAATCAGTGACGTCAGCACATGTTTACAATCGCTTCTTCAATCATTCACTCCTCGATCTGTCTTTAAAACTGCCTGAAGCGAATACAAGTTTTTCATACTTAAGAATTGTTGCTCTAGGGTGACCTGGCGGTCTAGGGGTAAGGTGTCAGACTTCTATGCTGGCGGCCGGGGTTAAATCCTCGGTCCCGGCAAAGATTTATCTGATTACCAAACCCTTTCTTCACCTCTGACAAGGCATCTTGTGAATGTGAGGAATGCCAGGCCTCCACCGTGGTTCGGATTCCACGTTAAACTGTAGGTCCTTAATTTCATCTCACAATCACCCTACCATTACACATTAGCGCAAGTGCGTATAACCCGAACGGGTAGTAAGACGCGGTGCTAATAATAATAATAATAATTGTTGTTCTATGAGGTGGGGTATTTTTAAATCGTTCCTGAAGTGCATCCATTATTTTCCCTACTGTTTGTACCATATGTTTCCGTTCGTGAAACCACAACCACCTCAACACCGTAACTACTGCCGCATACGTCAGCGATCGTGTGGTGACTGAAATATCTGGTTTCTTACTTCAGTCATTGGGTGAGGGAGTGAGTGACCTGTGTCACCTTCAAAGCAGTATTGTAAACCTAAGTGAAGAACTAAATAAATATTATTGCCAACAAATTACCTTTGCACATAACCACATATTAATCAGCTTTAGGGTTACGGGGACTTCTCGGACACCATGTAGATATAAACTTACGTGATCTTATAACCCAGGTTACAGAAGGTTTGTAAGTATTCGTCCACCTCCAGATGGAAAGAAATCACATCAAACTAACAAATGGGCTGTTGAATGAAGAATACAGCTATAGATAAAAAAATATTAATAAAAAAATAACTTTTAAAAATCTACGAGATATTTTTGAAAAGCTTTAAATGTTTAAAATAATATATATACTCCATTCACGGTAGGAATTACTCTCTGAAAGGTCTTTTTTCCTACCAATATCTTACTATATAATAGATTTCTGGTAGGGAAAAAGGACTTTCAGAAAACAATTCCTTCGGTGAACGGACTTTACCTGTTTCCATACATTATATATTTTAGATTTTTTTCCTCATTACAAAAATTCCACCATTTGTATTGAATTTAAAGGTCGATTCGAACAAAACATTCTTCCTATCTCCTATAAGTACTCGAATTATAAAGTATAGTTCTAAATTCAATTAATGTAAGCTGACAATTACTTTTTATCTTTAATCATACCAATTCTGAGGCATATTTCTCAAGCAGAGGGTTTTGCTTATCACAATTCAATGAAAGAGAACGAGAAAGTGAGGGCGGGAGGGAGAGAGTGTGAGAGAAATAGAGGTAAACAGAGAAAAAGAAAGAGATTAAAACAAACTGTACAGTTATTGAAGCAGCGTCCCTCTGTCCATACCAAAGTATTTCCTGGCTGCAGTCAGAAATAAAAACAAAACACACAAACGGATCCGATAATCCTACGAAATGAGGCGAGAGCGTATTTATACACGCACTGTTTGAAACGGACCCGAGTAACCGAGCAATGTTATAAAACCATATACAATATATCTCCCATCCTCCCTACCTTACCCCTCTCAGCATAAAGTCATCCATGTGGTATTTTTTTTTAGAATCAGTGTATAACCGCAGTAGCTTCTAATAAAATTCGGCTTTCTGAAGTGTTTAAAATTGTGTATTGTGTTTGAGAAGGAATTGAAAATGTCATACTCGGTTATTTATACTCTTTTAAACTTGTAAGAAATCTAACGCGTGTACAATTAACTGTATATTCCGCTTGACCTGGATGGTAGCAGTACTACCTTGACACATTACACTATAAAACTATCTTATAAGTTTTATCATAGTGAAATAATTAAAGGTAAGCTTGCTACCAACATGATAAATGAAAAGTAAACAAATAACAAAGTTTAGAAGATGCAAATTATCTTTATAATGGATGAAGCCACATCAAACATTTTATTCGTAATTTGAAATAAAGAAAACACATCGACCCGGGTACCCATGAGCTAACTTAACCTACAGGGGTCTAGAGGCCATAACAGTAAAACATCTAAATACCCGAAATTCTAAAGAATCTTCTATATTTGTTAAAACAAGTCACTTAAATTGTCGATTCATTATGAAAAGTTAAATATAAGTTTGGTCGATAACCTATTTATTTTCGAATAAATTAATATCCATACAACACTAAAATATTAACTTCTCTCAGAATATTTAATGTTTTAATCTTTAAACGATTGGACATATTTTATTAATTTATAGAGCAATATTAGAAGTTGTCAAGTCAAAATTGAGCTAGAAAATAATTGTAAATAAATATTGTAGTCTGCCTGGTAAATAATTAAATAAATTTATAATTATTAAAAAACTACTTATATAATTAAATATATTGTTTCCTACGATCATTAATGACTCATGTAATTATGTAAAAGAAAATATTCTCAAGGAAAATGTTGGAGATAAAGTATATAGAAAAATTCATTCAAGGGAGACTAAGAAATACAAGTAAGGTATAGATAATGGAGAGAGTGCGATAAAGGGGAGAGGAATGTAAGGGAATAAAGGAGAAAGAATGAGGGAAGGACAGAAAAAGATTTAGAAATTCTACTAGAAAGAGCCAGCCACAAGGTGGAAACAGTGTATTATGGTGATAGCTAATGACTCATCTACTCATTAGATTTTTTTTCTAAATATTGAAAATAAATAAAATTTTCTTCAATCATGAGTGTACTATCTTATAGTCCTCCCACCAAGGAGATTATAGTGCAGTTATTTAAAATTCCTCTCACTCATCTAACGTGATTACCAATCAGACAGTAAAAGTCGTAGGTAGCATGGAAATATTATTATTATTATTATTAGCACCGCGTCTTACTACCCGTTCGGGTTATACGCACTTACGCTAATGTGTAATGGTAGGGTGATTGTGAGATGAAATGAAGGACCTACAGTTTAACGTGGAATCCAAACCACGGTGGAGGCCTGGCATTCCTCACATTCACAAGTTGTCTTGTCAGAGGTGAAGGAAGGGTTTGGTAATCAGATAAATATTTGCCGGGACCGAGGATTGAACCCCGGCCGCCAGCATAGAAGTCTGACACCTTACCCATAGACCGCCAGGTCACCTAACATGGAAATAAAAATATTGCTTCTAAAATTATTTTTTTTATCAAATATTTCTATAAGTATATTTATTATCAGAAAGGTTAATATTCCCTGTAAAACATTTTGTGGTGGTTCCAATGTGTATTATCCCATCACTCACCCTTACCCATAAAGGGATAACAAGAAGTTTTCCTTTATAAATTGAGACAAGTGAAGTTTTTATAACAGCCACTGACGTTAGAGTTAAGATTCCTTAGAAGTAACTTATCCTATCCTTTCTTCCTACTGTAGCCTTGATGTCTTCAGCAGCTCTTTTTTCTTTCGACAGAGATGGTTAGAAAAGAGTATCATAGGCAGGAAGAAAAGAAAAAATGATATATATATATATATATGGATCATGAGAATGAGATCAAGAGAGAGGGAGAGAGAGAAGAGGTAAGGCAAGAAAATTGCTGAAGACAAAGCACTCTTGGGAAATTTTGTCCCTAGCCATCTCGTCGTAGGGAGATCGTTAAATTCATTTTATGGCAGTATTATCGTTGTGTTGAGTAGCAGAATACCTTCTGATGTAACGCAAGACTATTGCATGCTGATATTTTTAGCTAAGAAAGTTTAAACAATGGCGACCTTAAACAAAAGTAATCATCTTCTTGCAAGGAACTTAGGGTCATATATTGTCAAACCATCGTTAGATTTCTTGGAATATATCCCTTCTTTAGTGTTTTTAAACGTTATAAATGTAAATAAATTCCTCGTACAGAGACCTTAATGTCAACAGGTTGATAACTTGGTTTATTAAACAAGAATAAAATCCATATCATAGACAAATTAAATAAAAGTGATATATTTTAAATTTTAATATTACCTTAAAACTGACAAAATATATATTTTCGTTATAGCCCGTTACATAAAAAGGGAAGTTAGAAAGTTTTGGCAAATTATAAACACTTGATTTATATCATTTTCTTTTCAGTAAAAGTGTATGTGAAATTAGTTATTTAAAAAAGAAACGAAAAAACGTACAGTAAAATCTACTACATAAATAATAAAGTTGATTAATAGAAAATAAAAAATTATTAAATATACAATTGAAATATCGATCAACTAAATATATTAAATTAAAATCAACCTTGGTGTTCTTGGGGCAATGTGCTAGTCTCAGGACCTGATGACCCTGGGTGATGAATGTTCATTCCTAATCTATATTACTTTGCAATAATTCACACTTTAAATAATCTTTGTCAAAATTATAAATATTTAAATTAAATTAATTAAATGCCACGTGTAGATATATACAATACGATAATTAATGCAGCTAACAACAAACAATCTATTGAAGGACTCCTAAGCCCAGTACATAAAACACATTTTTTTTTACACATTGTCTACACACTAGTTTTAACCACCATCCCTAGGGATGGTTAATACAAATATATAACTATTTTAATTTAATGTAATATATTATATATAATTTCATTTTTATACACTGAAAAACCTTAATATTTGAAGTTTAGCCTCCTACAATAGTAAGTTGATTAAAAAAATTAGTTATTTTACAATCACTAATTGATGAAAAGAAAGAGAATTAAACCTCTATCAGACGTAGTTGTGTCAACAGCTCAGAAACTGTACAGTAAATATGGTGGATATAGGACATGGTATAAGATATTGTATACAAATTGTTGTGCAAAGAATATCAAGAAAAAATCTAAGTGTTCACTTGACACTGCCCCCACCCCCCCAAAAATATTGTTTAAATTTTTAAAATCATGAATACAACATTTTATTGGGTGTACAAGGGTTTTACACAAAATGATAATAAATGATTAATTCTCGTGCTTCAACCCACCTAATACTCTTACGTCTGCACAGTTAATATGGTTTTTTTTTCACATTTGGAGTATTAATTTATATCATATATTAATAAAAAGATTAAAGTGACATTTGATGTGGTACCTTAAAACTCATACAATTGATTTAAAATCTTCAAACTGTCTTTAAATGGTCACCAAGAATGTGTCACTCAAAGTGCCATCTTAAAACAAATTTATATCTAAACAAAACAATGAAATCTTGTTTGATATTATGGAATTCAGTTTAATACGGTTCAATAGCATTGATGCTTCAATAAAGCACTATATGTAAGAAACAAACAAATGTCTCCACATTGATTCCATCAAAACCTGAATCGTTTATTACAGAAAATTCTGAATGAAAATCTAGTCAAGTATATGTACTAATTAATCCATTAAGTAATATCAAAACATTTTTTAATTAATGGTTTCACGATCAAAATCTCTCTTTAATGAACATGTGGACAAAGATGACATTCTAATCTAGTCAATATGCTAGTTTGTTTCAATGCTTGGATCTTGTCCGGTGTTTTTTATCCTATACTTTTTTAAAAGTTGTAAAACGTTTTTAACTACTAAAAAATACGTATTCTAGGATTGTTTTAATTTTAACCACAAAAAAAGGTAATATTTACTAAGTCATGACTTGATGAAATGAAGAAGTAGTAAACATAATGTTCGATATGTTCAACTTCAAAGGTAAATATAGCTATTTCCACGAACTTAATGCTTAATTTTTCTTACTTAAACAGTTAATTAATGTTCAATTCATGAATATTGATACTTCATCTCTCAAAGTTAATGTTTGTAGACTGTACACATTGTTATTTCCTCATATTTAACTTGGATTTTAAATTTTGATCATCATGCTGTCTCATTATTAATTTATAATAAAGATAATGAAGTGTTGTATTCGTTAACATTTTTAACCTCGGATTTCTGGTGAATCTTGGAGTTGTATGTGCCCCCAAACCCTCAAAAAGTTGGGTCTTTTAATTTTGTCTGTCCCTGTTTGTTCCCGGAGCTACAGCCAAAATAGTGTTATAAATTTTGATAAAACTGACTATTTATATAAGGTACTTATTTGGGACTAGTTATTTTTATTATTCCAGGCTTTAAACTAAATACAATTTATGGCGTTAGCAATTTAATTCATTTTGTTCCAAATTATAACTAGACTATATAAAATAAAATGTAAGATTAAGGCATAGAATTCATTACATAAAAATATTAATGTAATAATTTAAAAATTACATACAATTCTACGTCTGGAAAGTTTTTTCTAGGAATTAATTTATTATAGTGTAGAGAAATTAAAAGGGTGATTACAAAATTGATATATGCTTCTTATTTTTACTATTAATAATAAAACACTATCATTATATATTACATAATTTATGTATTTTAACTATCGTTTTTGTAGTTTAAATACAATCAAATTAAGCTGTTTTTAAACAATTAAGTTTTGGAATACCTATACTTTAAACATGCTTGCTGTTGTGGTTTCTATGTCATAAAGCTTTTGATTAAGCAAGTTTATACCTGCTTTGATCATCTTTTAATTATTTGTATTCGCATGTGATCAAACAACATATTATTATCTCCTGGAATTCACAAGCGGGACTAGACAGGAGGAAGCCTATGATATTAAACACGAATCCAGTGTGGTGGTTAGTTGAGACATTTAATTAAGCTCTTTTTAAAACTCTCCAGCAATAATTCCACTTTTAGGTTGTTGAATGTTACATAAAACAGATTCACGATATCATAAATGCTAAAATAATTTCTAATTTCTTTGATAGAATCATTTGATTCTATAACAAAATTAAAATCTATGATATTTAAAAAAAATAATTTGTCACTTGTCACTTTTATTTGTTTTTACCATCTAAATTCGCAGCTAATTAACATTTTTTACTTAACTTTATACCCAAAATTTGTGAGCTCTAGGCAATTAATTAACTTATTATCAAGTTAAATATACAAGGGATGAAAAAAGAATTGTTTCATAAGTATTCTTCGTCAGCCTTTAAGCGTAGCAAGCTTACCTTACGTGGCTCTACATTGGCTTATCTTATAATATGATGTAATGGATGGGGGAAAATTGCTTCCGGAAAAAATGCACCTCTTCAGAAAAAAGGGGAAAACTGTGCCCTCTCATGAATCATCATCACACCATTAGGTGGGAAAAGTGCTCCCCACACACTGATTTACACACACTTACAAAAAAGTACGCCCAAGGATCTAACAAAATGTTTGAAGAGTCTAGTCTAGATTCAAAAACTGGAGTAAAAGTTCATCAATAATTAGTATGGAAACTTTAATTTATACGATCACATAAAATGCTTACAGATACAAACTAATATTTATTTTATTGATGAACCTAACCTAACCTAACCTAACCTAACCTAACATAAACAGCAGGCAAAGAGAGAGGTGTGATAAATCACTGTATTTTGACCTCCTCAAGAACCCATGATGTGCGAAGTCTATTTGAAATACCCATCCTCCTAAACAACAGGATGCGATGAACCGACCTACGCCGGTGAAATTGGTAAGGTCTTGAGGAAAGTGAGAAAATTGCGCCAACAATACCTTGTTAAAATTATTTAGGTGAGACAAACAAGGGCGTGAGGCTGCACTTTTCCCACCTAAGTGTGTGATGCGAGGGGGCAGTTTTCCCTTTTTTCTTGGAAAGCGCAGTTTTCCCGAGCGCAATTTTCCTGACACCGATGTTAATGTGTCTAGGTAAGACTGCTTATATTTCAGGGAAAACAAAGTGAACCTAGAAAACAATTACCTGCTTTCAAGTATATCATATGCTACAGGTGTTGGAAAATAGGCTTACTTTAATTTAGTTACATATTCATCATCACCACTATCATAATAATCATCATCATCATCAACAACAACTTTTTACAGGCTGTGGCCGGGTAAGTTTAGTAAAATGTCTACATATTTTTCCTTCCTTCCACCATTTTATCTCCTTTAATTGCCTCTATTCTTCTCTTTTCACTTGCACACGTTCTGTTATCTGCTCTCCCCATAGCTTTCTTGGTCTCTTTTGCGATTTTTTTCTTACATACTTCATTTCCATCATTCTCTTTGACATCCATCCCTTTTCTCTCCTAATTACATCCCCATACCATCTCAGTCTTTCTGACCACAGATGTAAGTTTGGACATCGAGTTTAGAAGCCCCCTGTGTATATGTACATACACAGAGTGCTTCTATATATATATACACATATACACACAACCTGCAGGCCAGATACATTATACGGTATTTAGAAAAATTGTCTAACTTATTTTCAGATAAATTTACATCGGTGAGTTAACCGACAACCGCACTTACACTTAATTGCAAGTGACCTAACACGGTAAATTGCAGAATATTACAATAAATTACATCTGTATAGTTGGTAGTATTATCCTGTAGCTTGTACCAGTCTTTTACAACCCAACATGATTGTATAGTAGTATAGTAGGATTTACATCTAAAGAGGCTTTAATAATACCCAATTATTTTAGGTAGTCTAATATTTTACTAGGGTTATTTAATAGGTGTTAACGCTATCTATCACCCGTTAAGGTCGGCGCATGGTCTAAGGCACAACCCTCGCCATAGACTTGACTGACGAATACGGAGAAATCGTGTATATTAAGGGGGGATTTCCCTAAGTGATATTCCACTCTCCCTCCCAACAATTGAGGGTAAACCTCCTATAAATTCAACCTTTATAATCCCTAAGATATCAGTGCAATTAGTACATAGGCGTAAAACCTAAATGGTTGGTAATACGTGGTGCTAATATGTTTTTAAATGTTTTTTTCAAAAGTAATCAAATGATTCTCCAGTATAATCAGAGTTTAAACTTCTTCCAATGGTAAAGTCAACAGTTGTTGAAAATCTGTCAAGCCTGTATAGGAGTTTGATGAAAACTTTTGCTCTTCATTTTAAAAAGACTTATCTAATATCACTATGTTCATGACAGATATTCAAAAACTGTTGATATCACCTTGTGTAGAAAATTAAACTTTATATTTATACTGAATAAGAATTTTATTTATTTTCTAAAAAAAAAATCTCTAAAAACTGCAAACGTCACCCAGTACATAAGAGTTATATTTTAATACGAAGACGACCACACATGCTTGTAATATTTTTTAATTTAGTAGAGAATTGATATTAATTGTACATTGGTGTGGATTTTAAAGGTTTGTTTATTATTTTAATTTCCAAAATTTGACCTGATTCTTAACATCATCAGTCTTGTGTATTGTTAGGATAACGCCTTAGACCATGCAGCCACCAAATCAGGTTATATGAAAATACTCCGAAAAAAAAAATGGTTATGATACAGATAACTAACGTTATTGCTCTTTTTTTTCCTTCGGTGCCACATCCCTAGTTAAACAGAAAATAAAAATATATTAAGTAAAGTTTAATTTTAATATAAAGTGCCTCATCTGACACCTAGAAGAGTAGCTTGATATAATTTCATGTATTAATAAGTCAAGCCATGTGATATTTAACTAACACTTTTAATGGATATTATCATTACCCATAAAATGGTCGCCAAAGTATGTTCGTAGTTTTCAAAATGCCCTATAAAAATTACACTGCAACTATAGTTTTCCGAGCACATCTTCTCGACTGGGGTGTATACTCTTTGTCCCAGTACACTCAATCTCTCTCTCTCTTTCTCTTGGGACAATCCCTTAAAGTTTGTAGGACACTTCTGCAATGCTAGAGCCAATTTCTGCATGCGAGAGACCTGGTCGTAATTTGCCTGTTGACGGGGGAGGGGTAGGGGGGGTACAAAGAAGTTTAGCGGGATAGAGCTCTACCCTTTATCTCTCTTTCTCTCTCTCTCTTTCCAGCTACCCTTCTGACTTATAACCAAGGGTACGCTACGTTCGTTATCTTGGTCGCCATAGAGTCGATATCTGGACCACAATAACAAACACACTTTTCTTTTGGATGCTTTGCCCTTATTTACAAAGGCCGTCTGACAACTTGGAACTCAATTTCCATAGATCAGGGCTAAGAACCTGCTTTAGTTGCATAAAAAAAAAAGTTAGGTTGGGAATTTTTTTTATTCATTCAAAATACTATTACCAATGTTGTCCAGGGAAATTGAGAGCTTGAATATATTCTTAGTATGTAAACAGAATTCAAAGTGAAGGTGTACTACTTAACATTTCAGATAAATGACCAGGTATATATATGCTATTTACGTCAACAGTTAAAATATATATATA
>CABFOV010000422.1:147077-166796 GCA_902141375.1 Timema poppense | reverse complement strand
ATCTTAAATCATAAAAAAAAAAAAATCCACAATATAAATTCAGCTGTACATCTACACAGTTTCTTATGATGGGTTATATATTATATATTTAACATTTTATTAAAAAGATTTAAAATATTATCAATTAACATATGATTTTATATAAATTTAGGTCAAATTATGACTAAACAAAAATAAACTTTTTTATCTACTTTATTCTAATATAGTGTTAATGTTTAGGGTTAGCCTATTAAGTTAACTTATGCTTATGTATTTTGTTTGTATTTAATGAAACTCTCGTAAAATTAAATTCAAATTTGTCAGCCATATAAGTTTATTCGGATTCTGGGGTTTTCTATATTAAGTTCCTAAAATTTAACTAGAAATAGTCAAATGTATTTATACAGTAAAAATAAGTAAACATTATCTAATTTTAAAATATAATCACACTATAAATAATATAACTATGTGCTTAGGCCTTTTATATGTGATATCATTCTGTTTTATTTTAATAACATTATCTTGTGTATATTATTTTATAGTAAAATAAAAACTCCCTAGATTTATTATTATTATTATTATTATTATTATTATTATTAGCACTGCGTCTTACTACCCGTTCGGATTGTACGCACTAAAATATATAAAATCATATATTGAGTAGAATAATTGGCTTGGAGTAGAACACTTTTAACATATAATTATATATGAAAATAAAATAATTTATTAGATATAATATTGTAGCGGTAATGAACAATTAAATATTTATTATTTTTTTAGATAAAAAAAGATTATTAAATATTTATTATGTTTTAGATATAAAAAGATACTTATCTTTTTTTTACATAATTACCGGGGCAAAGGCTTTAATGATTTAAATTTATCAAAATAAGTATCTATAAAATGACATAAGTATTCTATAAAATGAATTCAAATTTACAAAAAATCGCTATAAATATATATAAAAACTTGTGTAGAAGGCACACGAATAAAGTAAGACCTGATTTCACAAATGGAATGATTTTTGTAAGAAGATCAGTAAAATTTTGTAACTTAAGTTACTAAAACAATTTTAATTAATTCATGCGTCAAATTATGCTAAATGCATCCTCCACTTTTGATATATATATTTTATAGATACCTATAAAATAAAACAAATAATACAGTAAAATGCTATTAATGATGGCTGCCAAGAAATATGGTTTAATTCTCTCTACTATTTTTCCAACCTAAATTAGGCTATATGTATGCAATGAAAGCCTTTAACAACTAAACTCTTGTATTATTCTAAATATAACATTGATTACATATATCTGCTTTAAAAGTAATTACTATATCCTCCCAACGTAAACCTCTCCACACATTCGACTAGAAAGTTGCTATGTCTCGTCAGGATTGTGTATTTCCCAACCAGAACTACAAAGAGGATAAAAAGTGCATTTCTTATAATATTTAAGAATATATTTTGCCAAAATAAATGTTTGAAACTTATTAAACTTACCTAAACATGATTCAAAGATGCCTTAAAAGACCCAAATATGACAGAAAATTAAAAAATATTATCTAAAAAAATAAATTAAAATGATAAAAAATGACAAAATAATTACTTAAAAATTATTTCCCCAAACCGGGGATCATTAACATAATTTATGTACACATGGGGACTGTCTGTGATGTACCAAAAAAGAGATGACATATCAAAATCCGGGATCAGAATTTTACTTATTGAGGATATTTAAAATAAACCTACACGTTTTGAAAACAATTCTTATGACACTAAGCGACAAGCCAACTTTATACTGTATATAAGACAAAACCTCCAGTTTTACGTTTAACATTTCACCAATGATACATTTTCAGAAATGTCAAGAAACAAATACAGGATTTCTAGCTCAGTTGTAGTCATGCTACCAACTGAGCTATGAAGCAAGGTCCTAAATTAAATCAAAAAGTTAAAAAAAAACTAAGAAAATCAACTATTAATCTGTCACAAAACGAAAACAGGCCAAGTATTCAAAGGGAAAATACGAACGTGTTAATGCACTAACATGGGACTGAACTCGGACAACCTGCTTTCCCAAACACTTTTAGGGGCCGAGTTCATAAACAGCTGATTCCAAATGAACAGTACATTAAACATTAACCTTTTAAACCCACATCTTTGTATGCACGGGCAAAACTTCTACTTCATCCCATTTGGTACCCCGGTGACGGGCAGGTCAGGTTTCCAAATTCCTGTCGATTGTACCAGAGCTTTTGATTAAATTTTTTTTTTCAAATTTTACTCCGCAAATGGGGGTACATTTTCTCTAATCTATCACAATAATACTTATGTATTATTTATGTGAATAAGTGTATAACTTAAATGAGTAGAAGTTTTTATTTCTATATTTCCTTTAATGAATTATTTCAACTATACCGACCAATTTTTATAGGTAGAACTTTCCTTAACTAACAGCTATAAAGAATATATCTGCATTTATATACTCCTACTTCAAGTCATGTGATCTAAAGTTGTCACTTTTTATATTTGTTGTCAAATCCCCGAAAAGTAATACTAATAATTAAGTAAAATTTTATCAATGTTGACATTTGTTTTGTACTTCCTGAAAGCTTCGACCTACCAAAATCCTTCTAAACTTACTTAAAAATAAGGCGACCTAAATTCAGTTACCTTATTATATTAATTGTGTATTAGTATTGGTAGGTTTAGTGTTCGTCCTGGTTACCAAATGATGCGATAAAACTAAAAACCATAAGTAATGGACAGTATACAATATGAATAGTATTGCTTACCTCATCCTATTTGAGATTCACCGACAATCGAGGCTTACTTTTTTGGATGCTGGGTTATAGCTTGAAGTAATAGGAAAACAAGAGATAATTAAGAGGAGGCTCTTGAACTCTGGTTGCTTCTTGCTAAAAGAGGTTACTCCAGGGCAAATAACACCCGATACACACATGGAGAGCTGTACGTTTATAACTAGGTTTAACCATTGTGGCAAACACCCCATATGAATTTGACACTTTCCCGACCTGTATCACCCTGTTCGAAAACAACGACTCTGCCCCACATTACCCTTTACTCTCCAGAATGTTGGGAAACATTCCTAGAACAAAAATTAACACACATTCAACTTAAATAAAGAACTACATAAATGAAAATAAAATAAACCAAATATTCCAAATTTATTTTACAATATTAAATATAAACAGTTAAGAAACTGAACCATTAATAACATTTCAAGATATTTGTTTACAGGTAGGCTAAGTGAATAACACCACCACATTAAGTTGAGTAACATTATGTGGGTGCTTTTGATTAGGGTAATTTATGTGGAATTATCCTTAATTGTGTTCAGTTAAACCATATTAATTGACCTGATTGTTTAAGGTTAAAATAAGTTATTTTGTTTCTAAAAGAGAGATATCAAAACTATTAATTTATCCACTGTAAAGTACCCCCTAAGTCATGTTTAAACATTGCCTTAATACGATTTTTGATCAAAATATTCTGATCCGATTTTTAAAAAGAAACAGATTTTTCTCTTTTTTCTCATAAGTAAATTACTCTTAATTTTAAGGTTTGATATTCAATGCCGAAAACACCCTTTGAGAACCTTTTAAAAATCCTAGTTAGCAAGTTTTATACTGATCAAAAATATTGTTTCTGCTCTAGGCCGAGATATAGACACACAGATAGACAAACGGTGGTTCAGGGGTTAATGAAACATCTATATCTATGAAAGTATGGAACTTATTTTTTTTTCGACGATCACAATATCTAGGGGTCCCGAGAGAGAAAGAGAGTAAAAGAGTTTATATAAACAGTAAAAAGAAATACTGGCCTCATTCCCTTCCATCCCAACTTAAGGAAGGTAAATATGCGTTAGAAAAGGGGAAGTACCCCCGTCCTTTTTATTTTACGGAATATAGTGGGCATGTGGCCAGTCATTATCTGAAGGTAAACCCTCCGCATTGTCTTCGCGTGTTCAACACTCATCACCACGGTCTGCTGGTAATAATCATAGGGACAAGATAACACACACACACACATTTTATTCTCTCCTGTTTTCTGTCGGCTAGGCGCGTGCGCAGATTTACATAGTCAGTCGTTATCATGTGGAGGTATCTCTCACCCAGAAATACCGGGACGATATACCCCGTGTAATTTCATAGTCCGAAAAGAGAGAGAAAGACAGATAGATAAACAGGGATAGAAATAATGTTTGGGGCATCTTTTTTACTTTCTGAATTTCATTTATTTGGGATATTTAACGTACACTCTATGAACGAAATGATTATATCAGCGCATGAAATAAAAAACTAACTTCAATATAGAACAGACACAACATACACCCCCCCGGTCGTTAATTTATCACGGTAAAAGGGTAAACCTACATTTCATCGATGATAAATTTTTCGACCACGGCATGAATCAAGCCCGTGACTCCAAGCTTAGTAAACAAACATAATATCGACTGAACCAGGATGTCTGGCTACTTTCTGTAAGAAGAAAGTAAGTATTTTAATCTATAATAATAAAAGGGAGTGTTTGTTTGTTTGTTTGTTTGTTTGTATGTGATGCCCAGCCAAATCTACGCCACGCAGAGATCTGAAATTTTCAACATAGGTGGATGGAAGGGGGTCCAAATGCATCTCGAAGCCATATTTCTAAGTTTTAAATCAGCTTTTTAACTAGGCTATTTTTTAAAAAATTGTTAAAGAAAATATTGTTAATCTGGTTTAGAATTACGTTTCAGAGATAACTCTGATAAAAATATGCCACATCCTCGTCGGGAAAAAAACTGTACGAAATCCACCGTAATTATAAACAATTTATTTGTGTGTGGGGGGGAGCGGGGGCATAGGGGGGGGCGGGTTATATAATTCTTATACCACAGTGGGTCGCGGAAAACGCCGTGTGGTATTGCTAGTTGTTAATATTTCAGACCCCTAATTTATGATATATCGTTTATATGCATGCGTTCTCAAACTAAAAAATAATAATACAAGCCGTGTCTAACAACTTTGTATGTCTGTACCTATGGATGTCTGCATCTGAGGTTACAGACAAAACAGTTTGATTGATTGATTGTTATATGAACACACATTGAGGAATAATAATAATAATAATAATAATAATAATATTTTTAATTTTAGTGCCAACCCACTTCAGTGGCCGAGTGGTCTAAGGCGTCACGCTCATGTTATACTGCCTTCTGATAAGGGAATAGGCCTTTCCAGGTGTAAATCCCATTCAGGTTTAATGAGGGTAGTTTTTCATGAATTGTTTCCCACTCTCCTTCCACGCCAAAAGGGGAAGATTACCTCTAAAATATTTCCTTTCTCATCCTTAATACAATAAAGTAATTATCAAATATGTTTATATCCTAAACAGTTAATAAGACACGGTGATATAACCAATTTGACTTAAAATGACTGATTTTGGAAAATTATAGATTTTTCAAAGATTTATTCAAATATGATGTTGAAATTGTGATTCTTTGGAGTCTTATTTATATTGTAAATAACATTGTATACAAAATTTTCAGAAAAAGCTCGACTAAAGGGTATTTTACCGTTGAAGGAATTTGAACAAATCTAAATATTTCAATAATGTTTCAAACAATTTTGTCCAAAATGTTAAAATGAAAAGTATTTAACATGAATAAGATTGTGTTTACTTGAATATAGTATTGTAATATTTTTATATTTTAGATAAACATTTACAAAAAAATGTTAAAAAAAATCGTATTCAAAATTTGTATCTGAAGAGGGCTTCTTCTCACATGATTATCAAAATAATATTCTATGGTATCTTACTAATATAAGGATTGAAAAAAATTATATTACAAAATATATATAGAATAGATAGAATGTATGATTACGCAGTAATATTTTTTAAATTTTATTTTAGATCGTATGGACTATAGCAAGTTTTAATGAAGATAATAGGATAGTGATGAATAGAGTTAAAATAAGAATAAATGTACTCATGATTGCGTGAAAGGAGCGAGATAAGCTAAATAACATTAAATAACTTCCTCAGTTCATCCAGTCGAGATTCAAACTTGGACCTCACCGTAACCATACACCATAAGCGTAACATTTAGACCACCTTATGGTACTTTTAAAATTGATAAATACCAGCATATAGTAGGCACATTGACAAAGGAGTTAGCCTCATCTTGTCTGGTTTGCCGCTGATGGGAGGGGTCAGTTCTCTCACTCTCCTGCCATTCAAAATAAGTCTTTAATCTCCTCTAGATTAAAATTCCTTGTTTTTACCTCATTATAAGGGCATTAGGACTATTTTTACTACCACTGCTGCTACTATTACTATTTAACGCTAACCTTCCTAACCAACTAATCACACAAATAAACGATTTACCAACTTCATTGGACACATGATCTAAGATGTTACTCTCGCAATAGATTGTAATACCAATTATGGATATATCTGGTCCCGGCAAAGATTTATCTGATTACCAAACCCTTCCTTCACCTCTGACAAGACATATTGTGAATGTGAGGAATGCCAGGCCTCCACCGTGGTTCGGATTCCACGTTAAACTGTAGGTCCTTTATTTAATCTCACAATCACCCTACCATTACACATTCGCGTGAGTGCGTATAGCCTGAACGGGTAGTAAGACGCGGTGCTAGTAATAATAATAATAATGATATATCTGGGTTCAAATCCCAGTCGGATATATTGAGGTTTTTTTGCCAGAAAGTATCCCTCCATGTAATTGCGGGTACGCCTCCTTCAAAAAACAACCTTAATCATCCTTATCCCATTTTGATTTATAAGTGGGTCTACATAGGTGTATAATCCGAAAGAGTAGTAAGTCGCGCTGCTAAAAAATATAGTAAAAAATACTTACAAACTAACAGAGTTTAAGAAGAGATAAAGACAACACCTAGGTTTCCAGACGTAATCAATACATCATTGCGAGATAAAAGTTCCATTCAGACTTCCACCCTAGTATACCGGGTGGGGTTCGAGCTAAACTTCCCCTTCAACTGCCAACAAACATAAAGCGAGTCAAAGTCTTAGTTCATAAGTTCATCGGAAATATATATAATAATCTTTTCGAGTGCATCCAGCAATTCACATGCTACCAAAAACGTATGTTTGCTCTTTATACATTGCGACCCAAACTATAAACAGTTGACGACCGACATCTTATTTTATTGTGAATTAACAGATTTTATACTAATATCAAAATTGATGTATTCAAATTGTTGTATTGTATCTTGAAACAAATCAAAACAAAACATAAACAGCACACGCGTTTCCCATTTTAAAAGTATTCCAAATCGTTTCCTAATCGTAGCTGCAGATTTTTGCTATTTTATCTCTTTGTAGGTTCATGTTCACTGATTGAGTTGGTTTAGTTAGGCGCATGCGCACTGACGCTGATTGAGTCTGTTGGACTAGCCACACGCACACTGATTGAGTTTATTGGACTAGCCACACGCACACTGATTGAGTCTGTTGGACTAGCCACACGCACACTGATTGAGTCTGTTGGACTGGCCACACGCACACTGATTGAGTCAGTTGGACTAGCCATATATTGAGATGGTTGGTTTTAAAGTTAAATTGGCTCTCTTAAGCTATTGTTATTGTACAGAAAATAGAAATCCGAGTTTATTTCAAGTTGTGCCGAGAGAACAACGGTAATGAGACTTAAATATTGTGTTTTGTTAAGAGCTAATCATGTGATTATGTGTTTTACTTGTTTTTGTTTCTTAGCATTAGTGCAAATCCACGGTAACGTACTAGAATGTTCAACACCCATTGGGTGTGTTTTCTTAAATGTTTAATCCCGTTTCAACGTGTAAATTAATTTTTGTATCACTAGGAAATCACTTTATTATAAAATGTATTTCAAATTATTCGTTTAAAAGTTATTTTCAAACGTAGTTCTCGTCTTTTGAATAATTTGGAAGCTTTTTTCCCTTAAGTATTTTTTTTTAAAAGTAGTGATTTTTTTAACTATCTAGTTCTTAATTCATTCTTAAAGGTATTTCCTAGTAAATCCATATTTTATAGACACCCTGTTAGGGTATTACTATAAATTACCATTATTTTTGACATATATTTTCTCTTTAATTTTTCTTTTTTTTTCTGTTTTGTTCCACGAATTTAATGAAGACCATGCAATTGGCGAACTATTGTTTCACTGAATGAGGTTTTTAATTTAATCTCCACTAACATATCTATGTGACGTCATCCACAAGCTTCATTGTTTACCGAATGAGCCAATGTAGTTGTGTGATTTCTGATAAAATCAATACTACAATTCCCACCAATGGTGTATTTGTGGTAAAATCAGACGTGTTTTCTAGATTTATAACACCGATACTAAGAGGATAGAGAGGAAATATTCGGAATCAATCAAAATTTGGAACTGAAATAATAATTGTTATAATTACATCCATCGTAGCTCTACCTATCTCAATCAGATTTTAACACAAATAAAATACTTATATTTTGAAATAGAATTGTATTCTAGGGAATAAACCTTTCCAAAATGTCACAGATCAAATAAATTACAATTGCATAGTATAATAACTTTAGTAATAATTTATTTACTCATAATTACATCAATTGGCAGTAAACTATTTACATAGGAAAATTAAATGTAACCTAATTTTAGTACAACCAACCTCTAATTTTTAATTGAAAATTTATCATTATTATTACAATATTATCCTAAGTATATTACATTTAAATATTTCTTCTAAATAATTAGATATAGGTGGTTTTGGGCTAAGTGCTCGTCTCAGGACCCGATGCTTACGGGTTTAAACCCAGCTGGGGCCCACGAATTTTCTTGAGTGATAATAATCCGTAGCACAACTTTCTTTTGAGGAGAAGTAAAGTCTTCACTCTTATGTTTATTGTGGCAAGTAAAAGAGCTGATTTGAAAAAAAGCTTTCCCTGATAAATTGATATGCACTTTTGATCTCGCTTATAGGAAATCTCGTGTGCTAATATAATAAGTTGGCTCAAAAAGTGCCCGTTGAATTTTAAAAGTTATTAATTCCAAATACATTAGAATAAAATAACATAAATTTTAATTCAGTCAGATTATCTTATCAAATTAAAATAAGATTATATTATCACAAACTTTAAATTAAATTACTTATATAAGTGGTTCTCAAATTGGGAGGCACTCGTGCGTGAAAAAATGTGTGAATAACGCAAGGATAATCTTAGACACAAATACATTTTGTATTTCAATACTGTTTCCTAAGTAAGCAACTTTTTATTTCACTATTTGTAAAACTGTCTACCAGATTTATAATTACTCGTCTATTAGGTGACTAGCAGAAAACTAAAACGCTCTGCAAAACAAACACGTATATTTTTCAAATCCGCAACCCTTGAATTATTCCCCCATTTATCATCCAAATCTCAGCTACCATTGTGGCCACGTATAGATCCACCAAATTTTCAACTCTGACTCTCAGGAAATCCAAACAGCGTTCTTTACTTGCAGTGGAAAGCGGGTTTGGTTGTGCTATGTCAAACATCAAACACTATACTCAAAATTTGATTAAAGTAATACAGTGCCAACTATTATTTTAATTTTCAGTTTTTTTTAAATATTATGCTGCCAGTTCTACATTGACTTTTGTATAAAATATTGAAGTGGATAAAAAACACACGTTTTTAAGAAAAACTGGTATGGAATAGGGGTGGGGTGGGGCATGATTTTTTGATGATAAATCAAGGGAACACGTCAGCTGAAAAAGGCTTAATTGAAAAGGTAATAATTTCCTTATTATCAAATGTTGTCCCCTAAGCTAAGTCGGTATCGCATCCATCTAATGATCTATGGTTCCTTGGCTCCATTCCTGGTATGGACGAAAGATTGATTATTAGATAATTTGGGGATTCTCCTTTCACAGTTGATGTGTTAACGACAGGGGGATTGTCTGTTGTGTAAGTTTATGAATAAACTTGTTCCGTAAGACATGTGCTTATGTATTCATTTGGTATAGAAATTATACTTTAAATACTCGAAATAAACACTTAATAAAATAAAATATTAATTCAATAATACAATCAGTTTTGTTTGTGAAAGATATTAAATAATATTTATATCCACACCGGTGGGCATGCGGTTTATGTATCTAGATCATTCAATCTGGTTTTGAGAGGAAAAGGAGGCTAGGGCTGGAATCCCGGATAAATGTAGTGAGTTAGTTCTTTCTATTTAGTTTTCCAATCCTCTCTCATTAATAGAGGAACATTTTCTCTAAATTTAAACTTCCTCATCCCTAGTAAATAATTATTTTAATATGCCTACGTTTGACCCGAAAGGTAAGGGAGACAAACTGAATAAGAGATAAATATGATATATTTATTTAGCTGATAATATAATTTTACGTTTGTAATTTTATTTAAATCAATTTAAAAATTATATCTGGACACGGATACAAACCCCTGGGACATTTGGCGAATTCTCTATCACTAACCTATGCAGGATTAGTCTCGTATTCACAGTCATTCTTCACTCGTGGTTTAAGGCCGAGTCTGTGATGGTCGCGTGGATATAAAGTGCTATATAAATGACCTACCAATAATATCGTGAGCTATCAGATACCACAGCTATCTGCGACTCTTAATGGCTGTTACCAGCAAGCATACTATACAAGAGTGTAATTTTTAAAGCGAGATTCCAATGAATATCAACACATAGGTGGCAAATCATCGTAATTACGGCACGGTGCATACCATAATTCATTTAATTTAGTGGGTAATATGGTGGTATAGGGGTAGGGTAGGGTGTTAAACTTCCGTGTTGAGGATCCAGGGTTCAATCCTTGGTCCCGGCACAGATTTATCTGATTGCCAAACCCTTCTTTCACCTCTACAAGACGTATATTAATCACAACTTGTGAATGTGTGGAGTGCCAGGCCTCCACCGTGGTTCGGATTCCACGTTAAGCTGTAGGCCCTCCATCTCATCTCACAATCACGCTAACATTACACATTAGCTTAAGTGCGTATAACCCGAACGGGTAGTAATACACTGTTATAATAATAATAATAAATGCAGTCTAAGAACTACACATGTAATTTGTTATGCTATTTATAAAATTAATTAATATTTTACCTGTTTTGGTGACTGCGTGGTCTATAGAACCACTCTCGCAAAATACTAGACTGCCAATTTTGGAGAGGTCGTGGTTTGATCTCAGTCGGGTGTACCGAGTGTGGGGGTTTTCCCTATAGGATTTCCCACTCTCGAAGCAAATGTGGTTAAATTTCCTCTAAATTCAACCTTACTCTTCCTTGAACCATTAGCTTAATTATTACATAATTCTTTAAACCGAGTACGCAGTAAGATGTGGTTTTTAAAATATATATGTGTATTAAATCATACTAATATTATAAAGAGGAAAGATTTGATTTTTTGTTTGTTTGTTTGTTTGAAATGAATAGGCTCCGAAACTACTGGACCGATTTAAAAAATTCTTTCACCGTTGGCAAGCTACACTATTCCCGAGTGACATAGGCTATGTTTCATTTTCAATAAAATTAGGGATGCTTACTAAAACTTGAATAATCTAACCCAAGGTGTAAAAAAATAAACAAAAAACTTCCTTCAATCGCGTGCGCTGCGAAAACTATTAATGATAGAACAAAATGATGTATTACAATTTTTCAGGACACATCACTATCTATAAAAATGTCGCGACAGCATGTCTCTATCTTTTATAGTTACGTCACAATAAGCGTCCTTTTATTTAAAAAAAATTATTAAAATACCACCGCTAGAAAAGGCTCTTTATTCGTACCTAGGTATTGATCGTTATCAAAATAAATAGAACATTATTTAAGACTACTTCAATACCTTCATATCACCTTTTAAATGATTCGATTTGGATATTCCATTCAAAAGATATCACGAGTTTAAATAATAGAAAAAACTCCGCTCGGCTAGCTAGCGGTCGTGCTCGGAATTATAATGTTGATAATGTTTTGTCGATTGATAATAATTTGTTTTTTAAATTACTAAACCCATACAAAAAGTTATTTTCAGACTTGACTCATTTGTTTATGTTGTACATTTAGTTAATAAGTAAATAAGTGATTTAAATAATAAGTAAATAAATTTTTTAAATTACTAAACCCATACAAAAAGTTATTTTCAGACTAGACTCATTTGTTTATGTTGTACATTTAGTTAATAAGTAAATAAGTGATTTAAATAGTTTTGTTTTTAATTTTCAATTATTTTTTTTAAATAGGTTATAGTTGTAGGTTGTATTTGTAGGTAGCTAACAAACGTTAAGCTAATGATTTAGTGTAAAGGCATTATTTGGTCATTTTAAAATGCCCAAAAGATCAAGATCTCAACTTTCTAGAAATAGTTCCCAGGTTAGGGCATCAAAAATACGTCGAAATGGAGAATCTTCGTCAGAAACTAAAAATCGTCTATCAAGTCAGAGAGAATATGCGTCGCAATCGCGTGCCAGTGAGTCGAGTATCGAGCGTTCACAACGTCTCGCTGAACAAAATATGAGAACCACTCAAATACGCGCGCGAGAGTCCAGTCTTGAGCGTTCACAGCGCCTAGCTGAACAAAATTTGAGAACCTCTCAAGTCCACGCGCGAGAGTCCAGTCTTGAGCGTTCACAGCGGCTTGCTGAGCAAAATTTACGAACTTCTCAAGTCCGCGCGCGAGAGTACAGTCTTGAGCGTTCGCAGCGGCTTACTGAACAAAATTTAAGAACCTCTCAAGTGCACGCGCGAGAGTCGAGTACTGAGCGTTTTCAGCGGCTTGAAGA
Organism: Timema poppense; assembly: GCA_902141375.1. NCBI lineage: Eukaryota > Metazoa > Arthropoda > Insecta > Phasmatodea > Timematidae > Timema > Timema poppense. Next base: position 153,998 of record CABFOV010000422.1, on the reverse strand, counting down.
GCAAAATGCAAGAAATATACAAGCTCGCCATAGGGAATCAAGCTCTGAGCGTTCCCAACGCCTTCAAGATCAGAGAGAGCGACAACAGACGTCCAGAGCTAGAGCTCGCAATCAAGTTTTGGCTCATAGTAATAGATCGGCTTTTAGATACGATCCACAGATTGATTATGCTCAACAGTCTTCCGTCCAAATCGGCGACATGACAAAGATCTGCCCTAAGTGTTCTGCCAAAAAATGGGCCGATGAAGCTAATGGCATGTGCTGTGCTTCTGGAAAAGTTAGTCTCCCCAATATTAAAGAACCGCCACAGCCAATGAAAAATCTTTTGACAAATAATCATTCGCTATCTAGACATTTTTTAACCAACATCCGTAAGTACAATAGCCTTTTTCAAATGACTTCGTTTGGTGCCAAAGAAATAAGAGAAGGAAATTTTATGCCAACTTTTAAAGTAGAGGGACAGGTTTATCATCTTATTGGTAGCCTTTTACCACCACAAGGCCAAAATCCACAATACTTGCAGATATATTTCATTTCAGACGCAGATCAGCTATCGTTGAGGTCAAACATAGCTCCAACGCTAAAAATCGATTTAATTAACGAACTACAGACCACACTGAATAGCCACAATGTATATATACAAAGTTTTAAACAAAATTTAGAACGTACCACTTCGGATAATTTAAAGTTAATAATCCATTCTGACCGCCCGCCGCAGACAGCACACCCGGGTAGATACAATGCTCCAGCTGTAAACGAGGTAGCCGTTCTCTTGGTTGACGAAGAAAAAGGCCCCAGAGATATAGTGTTGCACGGAAGAGACGGCCAATTGAAAAGGGTCTCTGAGTTACACCGATCGTATGATCCACTACAGTATCCCTTAATGTTCGTTAAAGGAGAAGACGGTTATTATTTAACTATTCCACAGCAAGATACAGCGACAAACAAAACTGTGACGTGCATGCAATTTTATGCATTTAGGTTGATGTTTAGAGCTGACTGTTTTAATCCATTACATTATTACAGGGACCTATTTAGTCAATTTATTGTAGATATGATGGCAAAAATGATATCGGAAAGATTGAATTACATATGTCGTAATCAACAGAGATTAAGGGCTGAAGAATACATTCATCTCAGAGACGCTTTAAATCAAGACGGAAATTTTGACCCATCAAATATCGGTCAACGCGTAATCTTGCCATCTTCATTCACAGGTTCTCCACGTTATCTGCATGAAAAAACCCAAGACGCGATGACTTATGTCCGAAACTATGGGAGACCAGATCTGTTTGTCACTTTTACGTGCAACCCCGAATGGCCTGAAATTAAAGCGGAACTACTACCTGGTCAGCGTTCTTTCGATCGTCATGACATAATTTCAAGGGTATTTCATTTAAAGATGAAGAAATTAATAAAATTATTCAATAAAGATGAAATATTCGGCAAAGTGAAATGTTTCATGGCAAGTGTGGAGTGGCAGAAGCGAGGTTTACCACACTGTCATATGCTGTTTTGGCTAGAAACAAAAATTCAACCAGACGAAATTGATAGTCTGATAGTTGCGGAACTGCCCAACCAACAAAACGATCCGATACTGTTCGATATCGTAACTAAAAATATGGTGCACGGACCATGTGGAGAGCATAACTTAACAGCACCATGTATGAAAAACGGAATTTGCACAAAAAAATACCCACGACGTTTGGTCAACGAAACTCAGACCGGAGAGGATGGATATCCAGTTTATCGTCGTCGTGACACCGCAAATGGAGGACAGAGTGCTTCGCTATATATCAGAGGCAGTAATTTTACTATAGATAATAGCTGGATTGTCCCTTATTCTCCACTTTTGTGCAGGACGTTTAACGCTCACATAAATGTAGAGTACTGCCACTCAGTTCAAGCCATCAAATACATTTGTAAATACATAAATAAAGGATCGGACCAAGCTACATTTGGCGTCAGAAACCCAAATGATGAAGTGGAAAACTACGTGAATGGCCGTTACATCAGTACATCTGAAGCTGCTTGGCGAATATTCGAATTCCCGATCCACGAGCGCCATCCTACAGTCTTACAGTTAGCTGTCCACTTAGAAAATGGGCAAAGGGTGTATTTCACCGCAGAAACGGCTGAACAAGTGGCCCGAAATCCACGCAAAACAACTTTGCTTGCTTTCTTTGAGCTCTGTAATGAAGATGAATTCGCAAAGACACTGCTATACCACGAAGTCCCGCAATATTTCACATGGGCCAATAATAAGTTTACAAGAAGGAAGCGTGGTGAGAACGTAGTTGGCCATCCAGGAATAAAAAAAGATGCTGCTTTAGGAAGAGTCTATGGTGTTCATCCTTCTCAATCTGAGTGTTTTTATCTTAGGATGTTGCTGCATCACGTACGCGGTCCAACTTCATTCCAGCACTTGAAAACTGTGGACGGAGTTCTCAAAGAGACCTATCAAGCTGCTTGCCGTGCTAGAGGTTTGCTAGAAAACGATGACCATTGGGAAAATACTCTAAGAGAAGCATCGCTTTTGCAATGTCCAATACAACTAAGAGAGTTGTTTGTGGTCATACTTTTATTTTGTCAGCCATCGGAGCCATTCAAATTGTGGGACAGTTTCAAAGATGATTTGTGTGAAGATGTTAGACACAGAATCAGACAGGAAAATCAAGACTTCGCGTTACCATACAATGAGAATATTTATAACGAAGGTTTGATACAAATAGAAAATAGATTGTTGCAATTAAATGACAAAAGTCTAAGTGATTTTGGATTACCTTCTTCAGTTCGTACAGAAAACAATGTTGCAGATACAATGGCACATCACTACGATACAAATGATTTGACCGCTTTCGTCAATGAAAACCTACCAAAATTAGTCCCAGATCAAAAACATGCTTTTGAGACTATAGTCGACAGCGTGAATAATGACAAACGAAAAATATTTTTCTTGGATGCGCCAGGGGGAACAGGAAAGACGTTTCTTGCTAATTTGATACTTGCTAAGGTCAGAGAATCAGGGAAGATAGCAATAGCAGTTGCTTCCTCCGGAATTGCTGCAACTCTCTTGAGAGGTGGCAAAACTGCTCATTCTACTTTTAAACTTTCGCTATCTGTAAATCTTGAGCAACAATCTACATGTTCTATCCGCAAAAACGGGCCTCTAGGTAAATTACTACAAGACACCTCATTAGTTATGTGGGACGAATGCACGATGAGCCATAGAGCACATATAGAGGCCGTGAACAGAACCTTAAAAGACCTCAGGAACTCCTCTGCAGTCATGGGCGGGATTACTTTTGTATTTGCTGGAGATTTCCGACAGACTCTCCCCGTTATTAACAGAGGTACGCGAGCAGATATCATCAAAGCATGCTTGAAATCGTCTCCCTTATGGACTTCGATTGAAACATTAAAATTAAGGACGAATATGAGAGCTCATCTTCATGGAAGTGACAGTGATTTCCCACAACAACTGCTAAAACTTGGTGAAGGAATTTTCCCTGCTCCAAATTTAAGCGGATATAGTGACATTATTCTGGATGAGTATCTAGGCCAAATACTCCATGATTTGGAAAATTTAATAGATGCAGTATACCCTGATATCGAGAATTTGCACGAAAAGGACTTTCATTGGTTGTGCTCTAGGGCAATAGTATCAGTAAAGAATGATACTGTCAACGAAATAAACAATCTTATCGTTCAAAAAGTCAGCGGTCAGATAAAAAAATACAAGTCGATAGACACTGTAACTAATATTGAAGATACAGTTCATTATCCACAGGAATTTTTGAATTCCTTGAACCCTTCTGGATTACCACCACACGAACTGACGTTAAAAATTGGAATTCCAATCATGCTTTTGAGAAATTTAAGCCCTCCAAGCATGTGCAATGGGACGAGGTTGCTTATTAAGGAGTTAAAGGAAAATTTAATTGTAGCGACTATTATGACCGGTCCAGCAGCTGGTCAACTAGCTCATATACCGAGGATACCGATGATCCCAAGTGATTTGCCAATCCCATTTAAACGGCTTCAATTTCCGGTAAAAACATCTTTCGCATTAACAATTAACAAGTCCCAAGGTCAAACCTTCGAATTAGTTGGGATCGATCTGCGAAATAAATGTTTTACTCATGGTCAATTATACGTTGGCCTATCGCGGGTTGGAGCCCCTGAAAATCAATTTATTTTGCTGCCACAAAATAAAACCACATCAAATATTGTTTACAGGGAGGCTCTTACTCAATAAATTAAATGGCTTTTGTTTTGCGGTTATGACCTTTTAACAATTAGTATAAGTATAAATAAAAAAAATATTGAAAAATGACAAAAAAAAAGTGAAAAATAATATATAAAAAAAATAAAAATAAAATATAAAAAACAATGTAAATACAAAAAAAAGTTTAAGAAAATATATTCACAAAAAAAAAATTAATATCTTAGTTTTTTGTTTTCAATGAATGTTATTTTTTTAGAAACTCACTGTAAAACATTGTGTATTTTCTTTTATTATATTATTATGCCCATGCGAAGCCGGGATGGGCAGCTAGTTATAAATATTTTCATAAAATAATATTTAAATGCATACATTAATATATAGTGGACAGGTGTCTTTATAAAATTTTCTCACTGAGATTATCTACGTGAATAATATTGACATATCAATTTATCCATCCAATTCCACAGACATCTAGTTAATAATGGGTTACTGGTCAACACAGATATTGAATACAAGCTCCATTGACTAGGAATAATGGTGACAGGTCACCGAACGTAGTGAAACAAAGTGTAACTAATTGTAAACATGTTCTATATGCACTTAGCAATGTGCATTATGGCAGGTGGAGGAATGGAAAATATAATATTTTGTTTGATATAATATTAATATGAGAATTATTATTCTGTTTAAATTACTTTTCCACTGGTTCAATATATTTTGTGTTCTATATTTGTGATTTTCACATAGATTATAATAGTTATATATAAATTACATTAACACTATTATTACTGCCCCTATGGTATAAAAGTCTTGAGCTGCGCCCAGACTTTTGAGCCGAAGCTTGAAATAAGCCCCAAACAATGCACAAACTACTTTTTTTTAAAGAGCATTATTGAACTTTCTTTGGCGAGCGCTGGAATGTAAATTTGAGGAATATTTATTACAATATAGTTTGTTAAAATGAAAAGTACTATTAACGTTACAACCTAGATTTTAATATATAATTATTAAGTCTCCAATCAAGGATTATACTTCACTTAGTTCGTTTTTACGAAATAACAAGATCCTGGTTATTTAACTTGGCATTTAATTAGTAAAAAAATATGTTTAAATATTTATCTTTTATATATTTAACTACGCTAGTCAAATTTAAAATTCAAATATCCACAATGCGGGGTAAGTGAACTTTATCTTACTTTGTAGTTGACAGGAAAGTAGGAACTTTAATTGAGTCATAATGTAATTAAGGTTATTTCATAGTTTATCAATCTCACTTCACGTCAATAAGAGTATATTTTCTCTAAATTTTATCTTACCTATTTACAGACCAGTGATCGCAAAACTTTTCCGACCAGTGTGCCACTTTAATACTAGCTAAATTTGAGTAATGCCTAATGTGTCATCTCTTATTTACGTTTATTAATGAGTATTTAAAAATCAAATCGTGATGAATCTTATCAAATACCTGCATTTTAAATAAGAAAAATTCATTACATGGTCAAAGTGAGTATCTTAGAAAATATTAATTTCAATAACGTAAAGTATAGACATTTAAAGAAACCCTTTCAGTTTAAAAAATGCATTAACATTGATATATTATGCTAAAATAAGAAACTTACATAAACTTTTCCAAATTAGTTTGAGACATGTTGTATTTTTCTAGCCAAAATATTTATGTTCGGTTCATAGTTTTCTTCAGTAGCACTACAAGATGTACCAAAGTACGAGCTAAGATGAATTATAAGAGTTGAAACCACTAAATTCATTGTGAAAGTACAATGAAGAATATGGATGTCAAAATATTATTTACGTAAGAAAACTACAAAACGTTGGGAATGTTTTTACGGAGGTTTCTTTTTTCATTTCGGGGTGCTACCCATTTCATGTTCGTATGTCACTCAATGACACGTATGACATAGATTTACCATCACTGCTATATACTAATAACATAATTAAATCTAGATATCTTGAACGGAGTTTAAGACGTGGAAGAGAATAAAAAAAACTCAAATTTTTAACTTATTTTTAAACAACAACTAAGCCAAGCTACTGAGAAATACATTTAACTCTAAAAATTTTTAAATACTCCTAAAAGAGATTTCTCATAAACTTAATAATATTTAGCACCACGTCTTACTACCCGTTCGGGTTATAAGCTTTAAGTACTAATTACTCTAATGGATTAGGAATTGGGAAGGTTAAATTAAAGGAAGTGAACCCACATTTGCGTGGAGGGAGAGTGGAAAACCATTTAGGAAAAACCACCCCCAGTTCACCCGACCGAGATTCGAACCTCGATCTCCCCGTCCTCAGCAGTCGAGCTCAACACGACAAGCGCGCTAGCTAACTACGCCACCAAGGAGGATCTCATAAGCTTAAAAGAACCAAACCCACGTCAGTGGTTGAAGGGTTTAAAACGTTACACCCATGTTAGACTGGTCTGATTATGAAGGTGAGATAAGTGTCAATTCCTGGCCTGGTGTACTGAAGGTTATTTCTAATAACTGATCCCCCACTCTACTTCCACGCAAATGTAGGTATATTAAATTTAAAATGCTTCCTTCCTCATCCCTAGCGTACTATAGTAATTATATAAGTTTATTTTCCTGGACAGGTAGTAAGTAATATGAGGCGATAAAAGAATATATTATATAATCAACTCCATTGAAATTATTTGACGAGGTCAAGTGGAC
>CABFOV010000422.1:96788-135031 GCA_902141375.1 Timema poppense | reverse complement strand
CTGTTTATCTATTAACACGCCACAGATCTGCTTACATTCCGCTGTTTATCTATTAACTCACCACAGATCTGCTTACATTCCACTGTTTATCTATTAACTCACCACATATCTGCTTATATTCCGCTGTTTATCTATTAACTCGCTACAGATCTGCTTACATTCCGCTGTTTATCCATTAAATTGCCACAGATCTGCTTACATTCCGCTGTTTATCTATTAGCACGCCACATACGCATCGACCCGCCACGCACATCTCGTACACGTATCCACGCGTATCGTGTCATCGCAAAGATCTACCCTAATTATTGTGGAACAAACTAACCTAACATAGCATAACCTATTATCCAAAACAAAACCTATTCAGTTTTTCAGACTATTTCTTCGATCATTATGTATACGAGGATGGGAAACTTTCACCTGAAAAATGGGCCAGTAACGAAAAAAAGGTTTCTGTACCATGTGATAACATAAATTTATACTTATATATTCATACATTACGTTTTCATTAGTGTTTTTGCAATACTTGTATTTTACTCTAAATATGGAGTGAGGCTAGTTGATTGGTATTTATAATATAGTCGAGTGTGTTGAGTTGATAGAGATGGTGAGTCGATAGCTGTGGTGAGTCGATGAAGGCCAATATGCACCCCCTTGGAGGGCCCAGACACCCTCAACCATCCTTCTTATACCCTAGATAGTTATATACGGAACCACTTCGATAACCACATGGTCTAACGCGCTAATTTAACCAATAGGCTAGATTACTAATAACGAGGAGATCGACATTCGAATATCGGTTAGGTGTACTGAGGGTGGTATTTCTAAACTAGTTTTCTACATTCCCTCCACGAAAATTCAGGTAAACTTCACCTAAATATATCCTTCCTAAACCCTAAAGCCATTATATAATCAAGTGCATAAGCGTATAGCCCGAACGAGTAGTAATACAGGGTGTCAACAAATTTATATACGAAAATAAGGCATAATAGTTTTAGTAAACTGATAGATAAGCCCTTTAAAATATGCCTTCTATATAAAGATTACTAAAAAGAGGCAAACATTCCTATCTGAATATTTGCATTATGTGATGGTGTAGGGGTAGTTTATTTATAATTAGAGATAAATGTAGCTTCATCATCATGAAATAATATTTGGAAACAATTTAGAAAGCTAAGCGAAACCTTAGTAGACTTAGATTAGAAAATGGTTAAGGCAAGTTATTATTTATTTATCAGAAATTTATTTATATTTCTTATTTATATATTATTGAAAAATGTTGATATAAAATCTATTATGAAACATTGGTTGACCTTTTATGTTCTCTCGAACTAAAGACAATGGATCGTACTCTTTTTATAATTACTCTTTGACTGGTATGTAATAAGCGAAATTAATCAGAATAATGAAAGATAAAACTAATTAAGTGAAATCATCTCACTGAGTGAAAGAGTAAAACAATATGAAATCTTCTTACTTTCCTCTGGCTTAAATAGAAGAAATCACACATTCATGGAGGTACAAAGTTTCAATATCTCTTTATTATTGCATTTGTAAAAAAAAAAAATTACAAGACTGTAACTTACTCCAACTTTAATTGAATGGTATAACTTAATTTGCTGTAATTTAAATAATTTTAGCGTAATGTTATTTTTTAATTTTATACGTCTTGTTTGGGCTTAACTTATTTAATTGCACTTACGGTAATATTGAGTAAGAAATATTTGAGAGAAAAGTGCATGTTTTTTTTTTGGCGGAAAAATATATCATTAATTAATTTAGGGTTCCCCCTTCCATATTAATGAAATAATAGCAGAGGGCTGGGTGTTGGGTTGGTTCCATTTCCAAGTTAGTGTGAAAGTCATGTTGGTATAGAAGTGGTTCATTAGCCTTTATGATAGCTTTGAAATTAGTAAAGAATATTTTTATTTAATATATAAAACCTTATAAAGAAAGCACATTACTAGTAAATTATATAATTTGGCAAAGCCTTGCTTTACTCTATATCCTCAATGGATTTCCAATATCCCTATACAAAAATGCGGGTATATTTCCTTTAAGATTTGGTCCTACTAGCTTAATTAAAGTGCGTTAACCTGGATGTGTAGGCCTAATAGTACTCGTAAAAAAGATTTGTATGTGTAAATCAGATCCCCCACGAATATATTTTGGATCTATGGAATAGGAATGAGGAATATATAATTTTATATTAAGTGTACCTGAAGTAGTCTTAAGGGATGTAAACTAGGAATATATAATTTTATATTAAATGTACATGGAGTAGTCTTAAGAAATATGAATGAGGAAGACATATTATATTAAACGTACCTTCATTAGTCTTAAGGCACAGAGGGAGTTTTTAAAAGTGATAATACGCCTGGAAAAAGCTCAACGTGGACTTGAACCCTGACCTCTTTACTAGCACTGAACCAGACTAGACTTACACTTTTGCCCACATGCCGATCGATGTGGGACTAAATCATTTGTTTAAGTAAATATTACTCTTTCTTTCAAACTTTTTGTAAGCATTTTAAAAGTGAAGGCAATTATATCTAGTTAATTTATTCATGACAACTTTTCAGCTCGAAGATCTATTAAAACCACTCGACTGAATTATTTCCTTTTAACTATTGTTATAGAACGAACCTTCTATTTTAAAGTGGTTGGAATCGATCACAGTAATTTTCAGTGTGTTTCATCAGGCTTTGCTCACATATCAATTTAACAAAAGTGAATTTCATCTAATTGGTTTATTTCAACGAGAAATGTCCGCGAGATGAAACCTTAATATAACACTGCTCGTCCATTAGCTCGAAATAGTGATAGAAGAGGATTTGAGCATTTGGAAATAGAACATATAATTAAGCCTCACTGATATTATTAAACTTGAAAACAGTATACTGTAATTTAAAATAAAGTGACGCTCTGAATTTTAAACACTCTTGAACAATTAATGAAGATGTATACATTTTGTTTCCTCGCGCATTTCAGATGATGGATGTTGAAACTACAGTCGAATAGCTAGAAGGTATTAATTCCTCAACGTGGCCCAATCACAAAAACATTAATACACAGGCTGCGAAGGACTCCAAAATGAAAATTTAAAATCTGTAGCTTAAGCTATGAATTTAAATATATATATTTTTAAATTACTACTTTCATTTTTACTATCTTAAATTGCTAAAGTATTTTAATGATGAAAATGTTTGAGCCTTATATTATGATGAACTTTGTTACTTTATGTACACACATTACTCTTTTTTATAGAATTTAATAATTTCTTAAATGGCCTTTTACAATATTCTTTTGAAGATGCACCTACAAGAAAAACCAACAATCTTTATTTCTTTAGACTCCTCTGAGAGAGATGTATTGTGATTGTAGAAAAAACTCTAGCTCTATATTTTGATAAATTATAAATGTTGACGTTTCATGATCCACGAAACTAAATAATTTTTTTTTGCGATGTCATCTGCTTGTTTGTATCTCGGACTAAAGCCTAAACCTTTTATTATAACGGGCTAAAAAACTTGATATTAAAGTTTTTCATAAGGATTCCTCTAAAAGTTTTAGGATTTAGATATCTAGCCCTAAATTCAAGGGTAATTTACTGAAGGTTAAAAATAGAAATAATCCATTTGCTTCAAGACATTCTTTAATTGGTTGGAGCAGCCTGGGAATTATATCTGTTCCTCAGTCTGGTTGCTGAACAGAATTTAGCAAAGTGGTTACACACTTTGAAAAATAACTGACCTATATAATCTGATCACCTGGTGATGTATATTTGTCCTTAATGTCCGGGAGAGGACCAGTGTGTCCTAGAGTAAACTAGCGTGTCTGGGTGAGTGGACCAGCATGTCCGGTGAGTAGAGTAGCCTGTCCTGTGAGTGGGCCAGTGTGTCCGAGAGAAAACTAGCGTGTCCTGTGAATGGGCCAGTGTGTCTGGGGTACATGTATCGTGGGTCAGTGTAGTGTGTCGTACGCGGGAAACAGAGGAGGACCTATGTGAATGATACGGGTGACGTATACATTGACTTTTAACTTGTGAACTGTGCTGATAATTAACATTATTAGTGACTACTTTAAATATTTGATTAAATTATCATGTGTTTATTTTTATTATTTTTGTTAATTTAATTTAATTCTATTTTAAGTTTGATTTTATCTTTTTGAACAATTCAGTAACTGTTTAAAATGTTAATAAATCAGTGTATGTGTTGTTTTATTGTTAGTGGTCTGATAAAAACATTGAGCATTCTTAAAATAATTTGCGGTCCACACGGTTGCGTGTGAATGGCCTACAACCCATAGATAGCCCGTTACAATATGCACTATACGTTAATGTGCTAAGGATAAACATGGTTGAATTCATATCCATTGTGTCTGTATTTGCTTGAGGGAAGAGGTAAAAAAATTAGGTAGACTATTCCATCGACACACCCGATAAAAGTTAGAACCTCAACTTCACAGTAATCAGCAGTCCAGTCTATTGCGAATGTGACGCCTTAAACCATGCCACCAATGAGGTGGGTTTAGTTACTATTCTCTATTGTTTCGGTGATTGTATAGTCTACCTTTACTAATTTATATTAATGATAAGGTATGCATTATTGTCATGCATAATTATTCTTATATTTATTATATTTTTCATTGCTAGCTTGTCATAAGTCTTGTGATGGTTGATTAGCACTATATTAAAATATATTTAAAATTGAAATTATTTATAAAAATATTTTCAATTTATTCATAGTTATTCTTTCTGATTAATTTTTTTTGATCAAGGTCACAATTACAATTCATTACTTAATTATGATCTAAAATTATAAAATATACAAGTTATATGTTGGCTATTAGCTAGCTAGGGTTGAATTAAATTATTGCTAAATTTAGTTTTTCCTGAGTTCCTTACTACCCGTAGAAGCTATGCGTATTTAATGGATCAAATAATATACCCAAAGGAGATGCACATTTTATTAAAATTACCTTTTCAGGGAGTTTAACCAAGACAAGAAAACAATCAGATTAAACACATTTTATTGCGGTCAAAAAATAATTGATTCTACTATGTTATTAGTGTTATTTTATAGCTATTGATAGTATCTATCAAAAGTAGTATCTGCAGAACACATGATTTGACGTAAGAATATTTTAGAGTATATGAAGTAATTTTTTCTAGCAGTCAAACAAGTTCTTTCCTCTGAAAAATGTACGTTTGATAATTCTGACAATATGTGCTGATGCTCGCCAATGCAAATAATTATTTATTAAAATAATTAATATATAAAATTGAGCTATATTTAAAATTAGTTATAAATTATAATTAATAACGTATGTATGTACCTCTTTCACAAACCTTTTCTGTGCTTTTCCAAAACCAAGCTGGTGCTAGAATGTTTCAAAAAATAGTTGTTTTTTTCACTTTAAGCCTATTAAAGTTGGCAAAATCTATAAAACCCCACCAACGTTTCTAAGCGGATTGCGTCATAACAACACGAGGTTTGCTAACGATGGAAAGCAAACGCTGTTTATGGTTATGAATTTGGTTTTATGGCCGCACCCTTTCAATCTATGTTTGCAAAACTTGTACCAGGTTGTTTGGTGAACGTGATGTTAAATTATTGGGATGGACCAACTTTTCAATTCAAACAAAATTTGATTAATTAAAAGTTATTTATATATTTTTTTAAAATCCCTTGATTTATCAATATTTGTGATTGCTTTCCAAGCATACAGGTTTTATTGTGTGTTCGAATTAGCATTATTTTGTGTTTCTGGAAATCACAACATATATTTGTATTATAATTTATATATTATTATAAATGGGACATCATCAACTTTCTTCACATACATTATATGAAATGTTTTAAATTTAATCAATTATTCCTCACTACATTTGAAATAATGGTTACTAACTAGCTAATATTACCAACTTAATCTTCTGAGTGTAAATTTTAGAAGGCTAGTTCTAATAAATTGCATCTATTTTAGCAAGGAAAAAAAGGACGGTAATTTTACACTCGTGTCACAAGGCTGAAATTAAAACCTCAAACAACCTTTCACAGCACATTCAGTCAATTGCTGGATTGAGGCCTTTCACCAAGGGACTAACAATATATATTAGATATTTACGATTATCAAACACAGAACAGATGAAATAAAGTAGCATATATTATCCAGTCTGCTTGTATTTGATTCAATCGGAAGTTGTAAATTTGAAACAATCATACATCCTCCAGGGATAACCACGATCGTTTTTGTATAGTTAATTAAATCAAACTTTCTATAGTTTAGTAATTAGCGTGTTTATTAAGAATCGCTATATTTTAAATCTATTATAAATACTCAAATATATTAATGATTTTTTAGTAAATATGTATTTATTTAATGCAAATGCAATAGTGATAGGGATCAGGTGACTTATTTTAAACAAAACATATAAAATGTTTACTAATCTTCTTATATATAATTTGTTGAGCACCTTTATGGTTATACAAATTATGAGGAAAAGGCTTAACAGATTTTTACAAACTATCTCTTATTCTAAATGTTAGAGGTCCAGAATGTCGGGAAAGATGATAGTTTCCAACAATAATCGGAATTCCCTAAAAAAAATTCCAACATTTCATTCTTTGGCTTACATCACCATGGAAACCCTACTTAGGGCATGAGTGTATGTATGTAAATAATATATTTCTCTCTGGTTAAAAATAATACCAACTCAACTCTTTATTTACTGGTATGGTTTAACAAATAGAAATAATACGGCAAATATTTGTATGTGTATCAAACAAACCGACGATATTAGGTTAAAAATCTGTAATTTGTTTGCATTAATGATTTTAATCCTTCCTCTCCTGTACATTTAAATATTTGCCTCTGTTCTTATATATAATTTTATATGCCCTTTTTAGGTAGTTAATTTAAATTGGAAGGGAATGACATTGCCGATTTTGATAAACGTACGTGAATTCATATTTTAGCTTAGGTATTCAGGATGTCGTCAAAAATAGTAGTTTCTAAATAAAACTCTATTTTATCAGTGAACATTCAGCTTTTAATGGAAACCCTTATTTTTTCAAGGCTTTATACCTGGAAATTAAATATTTTTCCTTGGTTAAAAATACTAACTTATTTTGTTAAATTAAATATTTCTCTTTGGTTAAAAAAAATAACTCAGCTCTTACTTAAAGTACGGCTGAAGGGAGTGCGAGTAATTTTACAGATTTTATAACATTAAATTTTTTTGGACAAAATAAATCAAATATTTCTCCAGTAGCAACATAGAGTTTAGTTTTATGCACATGCTAATATCCCCAGATCTTGAATATCTGTCAAGGGTGTCCTGGAATTTTGTAAAAAACCTTTTCTCTTTATTTAAAAAGTGTTGACAAAATTCCAGGAAACCCTTGACATATATTCAAGTTCTGTTGATATTAGCATGTGCAGAAAACTAAACTTTATGTTGCTACTGGAGAAATATTTGATTCCTTTTGTCAAAAAATTTTTTTTTAATGCTATAGAAACTGTAACAATACTCGTGCTCCCTTCTGCCGTACCTTAACTTATACGGTACAACAAATATAAATATTATAGCAAAAATTGTATTAACTAAACAAACCAGTTATAGTAGATTAAAAATATATAATTTTGTTTGCATTGATATGTTTATACTTATTTATTTTTTAATATTCATCTCATATCACAAAATGGCCGTTATAATATCTGGTCCCAACACACTTCTTTTATATACATTATTTGATTGACGGAATTGATTTCCTTAACTGAGGAAACATTTTTTTTATTGGAATGTTGTTATCGTTTGTTCGCATTTAAATCAACATTATTGATTAAAAATCGCTAATGAAAAGGTTAAGTAATCAATTTCATGAAAATATTTTCTTACATTTGGTTTCGAGCATGAATTATAAATTTAAAACGAAACGATAATTGTGTTTGAATATGTTTTACTGGATATTAAACGGTAAATTCCAAAAATTGATAAAATTATTTTGAAATATGTAGTCTATAAATATTTGTTTTAATTGTTTAACTATGGGCTGTAGTGTTAATATTTTCAAATAGTATTACAATACCAATAAGGATATAAGAGAAAAAGGATAAATTATAAAAAAGTTATAAAGGCAAAGAGTTCAAAAAGGTTAAACAATGGAAAAAGGTTAAAAATGGTAAAAACTGTCAAAAGGGCTAAAAGAATAAAATGAAAAAAGTGTGAAAAGAGCAAAAGGGGTAAATAGTGCAAAAAGATTAAAAAGGTTGCCTAACGAGGTAAGAGGAGTAGCTTTTTTTTTTTTAATATATTATATTTACTTTCTACCCTTTTTGGTACTTTTCTACTCTTCAACCCTTTTATCCTTTTTGCTCTCAAATAATAGACTTTATTCTCGTTGATCTTATTACTACCCCTTTTAGCCATTTAATTATGTTTACCGTTTTATTTACCATTAAAAAATAAATTTATTTAACACCCTTTTCGTCCTTTTTTTTATTCTACCATATGCTATTTCTCCCAGAGACAGCCGGTTACTTCACTCTAGTAGGGCTGTCACAGAAAAAGTACAAGATTAAACTTAATAATTAAAATGAACCCAATATGTTGAGAAGGAATACATGAATGTTAAGTGTGTCTGGGCCCTTTAGTAATAACAACTATTTTCACCACAACTCATTCTACAATTATTCTTAACCGATAGTAGCTGTTGAGGTCTTAAATTCTTAGTCTAGCCATCCACATTTGCAACTAATTTTAATAGTTTTAAGAATTATAGTCATAAAAATGTTAGCTGACCTTTTATAAATTCAAAAACTTTCTGATAGATATAAATACGCCTATATATATAAACTTCTTCCTGTATGCAATTTTTAAAATTCGGATAATTAGTTGCAAATATGCACGTCAGGATGAAAAGACTAATACCTAAACGGTTAAAATCTGTTCAAAAATCTAGAAGGAGCTGTGGTGAGAAACTTCTGTCAAGGTTTTTATAATATAGATAGATAGCATCACTTTGGTGGCCGCATGCTCGAACTCAAAGGCACCACTCTAGCACTGCAGATGGCGCGAAGATCTAGTTTAGATCCAAATATGGTGTACTGAGGGTGGTTTATCCTAAATGGTTTTCAACTCTACCTCCACTAAAATGCGGATAGGTCTAAACTTTCTATAAATTCAAATTTTATCATCCCTTACACAATATAGCAATCAATAGATAGGCGTATAACCCGAACAGGCAATAAAACTCGGTGATAAAAATATATACACAACGATTGCACTTAATATTAAAATAGTACAATTGTGGAACTAATATAAACTTACTTTAATTATTTCGTATTGGAAGTAATAAGTTGTGGTAATCATCAACCATCAGCGTGTTCAACATAGTCGTGTAGTTACCGATAATATTGATAACATGTACGCAGACTAGTATATTAAGTGTTGTGTATGAGCTTTGCGTGTGTAGATACGTGGACTTATCATGCGAACGTCGATCCAGTGCAGTTGTCAGAGCAGTGACGTCATGTCTTGCCTGACCATGTGACCTCGTCCACAGCCGGAGCTAAACAGACAATACTATATGTCTATGAATTATTGCACCTTCACCCTACCCGTAACCGGAACTTTTTTTTTGTTAAACATCACGTCTTACAATCCATTCGAGTGGTAAAGCCTCTATACTAATTACACTAAAGTGTTAGCATTGATAAAGATAGAATTTATAGGAAATGTACTCAAATTTTTGTAGAGAGAAAAAGGTAAAAACCCCTGAGTAAAAAGACACCCTCAATAGACACGACCAGGATTTGAATCGCCAATCTTCTCATATTTGGAAATCCAGTCTACTGTGAGAGTGACACACACCTTAGATTTTCAGACCACCAGATTGGGTGTCCGAAATCTTACACCACTTGACCAACAGTTGTGTGTAGTAGAGTAAGTATTTTTTTAAGACCTCTAGTGATTGTCGTAATATCACCCTCCTGTGTGTGTGTTTTTTTTTTATAGAAAGCTCTCCAAAGGATTGGCCCTTTAGGACGTACGGCTCCATAACTCGGATCAACAAAAGAAGTACGTTCGTTCGTAGCACCCGTATGAGTGCCATAAAGTCGGTCCAAAGTACTCCGCGACAGACGATAAGAGAACGAACGTCTCGTGTGATTGCTTCACCGCCGCATTGGTCAGATACGAGACCCCGCTGACAATAACGGTCGATACAGAATTATTTGATAGTTAGATACTTTCATTCTTTTGGCCACCAGTGCGACGTTTGTTGTTTACTTTATTGGGATTCTATAAAGGGCCATCCATCTTATATTAAATAGATTTAAGATAGTATTACTATTAATAATATTCAGAACCCGCCTCGGTGGCGTAGTTGGCTAACGTGCTAGTCGTGTTGAGCTCGACTGCTGAAGACGGGGTGATCGAGGTTCGAATCTAGATCTGGTGAACTGGGGGTAGCTTTTTACTAAATGGTATTCCACTCTCCCTCCACGAAAATGTGGGTTCACTTACTCTAATTCAACCTTTCCAATTCCTAATTGATTAGCGTAGTTAGTACTTAAAGCGTATAACCCAAACGGGTAGTAAGATGCGGTGCGGTAATAATAATAATAATAATAATAATAATAAATAAAATTATTTAGGTAGCATAAAAGAGCAAAGAAGAATGGTTTGGGTGGATTAAAATACACTTATACAGATGTTAATTGTGTAAATCTATAGTAAAATTTTCTAGCGGAGCTGGTCTTCCCCATTCTCCTAGTAAAATTAGTTTTCTACTGCCACACCTTGGCTAATTTTGGCACTAGTGTACTGGAATATTAAAGAATTAAACTTTATTTTTTAGGAGGATGGGGCTATAATTATTAGATTTGAATAAAATTAACCTTTATTCATGTGAAGATCGAATAGACAACCACCGTGAGGTCTTCCTACAGTACCGTTTTCATAGGAAAAACCTTGGCTGACAACCAGTAAAGGTACTAGATCTACTATTTTCTATTCATAAGTCCAGTCATACAATATGCTATTATAGATTTTGATAGATGACATTAATGCATTTATAATTAATAACTATGGTAGAATAGGAAATTTTTTAGAAATTTTAGCCAAAAAATATAGGCCTAAATGTTAATTTTCCTAAGAGACTCTTCCTATAAAAATGAATTGTAGTTCTAATGAAATTAACCATCCATCACCTAGAGAAATTATAGTAAAACTACAATAAACATTACAAAATGGTAGGATGACTCAATACAACCAGCCAGGCTTGGAACCAAATAGTCAGGAAAATAAACCATTCCCGTAGTTAATATTTCTACTCGGAATAAATAAGGTTTTACATTTCACTTTTTTTTTTGTGATTTAAAATGGTTACACCAAACGTTAAACAATAATACTATGTTACGTTATGTAAATTAAAGTCTTCAGTGATTATATTAGCATTTATCAAGCTACTGAAAGCTACAATTTTGACCTTGTATTTTTTTCAACCATTATAGAAACACATAGTGGAGCTCGGTGGTATTGGGGGCAAGGTGCTTGCTTCAAGATCTGATGTTCATGGGTTTTAACCCTGCCAGGGTCGACGGATTTGTCTTGAGCGAAACAACTACGTAGCACAACTTCCTTCGGAGGGGAACTAAAGTCGTCGCTCCCATGTAGATTGTGACATGTAAAAGAACCCTGGAAGGTATGCGAAACTCCCCTTCCTGGCAAAATTTGTAGGCCCTTTTTGCTCTCGCTCATAGAAATTCTCGTGTGCTCGGTTCAATAAGTTCACGTTTAATGCCTTAAATTAGTGAAAAACAAGCAAACTGTAAATTTTTCTTGGTGGCCAATATAATTATTTTACTCAACAAAAACTTTTACAAGGCGAGATATGTATTTTTTTAATCAAATTAAGAATTTTAATAAAGCCATTTAATTATTTAAATTGATATTATACAGAAAATCTTTTATTAAAGACAAAAACTACGACAATTTTTTAATTGGGATTTGAAAATAGGCCTATGATAGTCAAACAAAATCCAATATTTGTTAGCTGAACGCTCACATACATCAAGGAGAGTGACCAGTTCTTTATGGTACTTTCAGAGCCATGTCAATATTTTGTAGATCGTTATTGATTAGTTTTTGTCCTTATCAAGATAAATAAGATGTAGTTATAAAAATTATTTACTATATAGTTGAATTGAAATACACTTACATAATACTCAAAGACACAAAACAATTTATAATACATGGAGCCAAATATTAAACTACGCATTATCATATTTCCCATGATTTGATGAAAATCAAGAAAAATAAAACTGATTTTAAAGACGAGCTTCAAAACGTGACGAGACGAAATATAATATTACTTTTACCATAAATAATGCGAAATCCTAAGCGCAACCTCCGCTATATTTCCATATGAAGAATTGGGAATATAAGCTGTGCTTCTCGTGAAATTGTATCATTGAAATTCATGGAATTCAATCAACATACGTTACCTTATGTATTGTATATACATATCTCGAAATCTATTGATTTGAATTCCACAAAAGTATCATATCGTATACACGTATTAACGCGTTCCAATCGACATGATTAATCTTGTGCATATATGCTTGAATTACAATTGGATTTGTAGTAAACAATTTAGGTTAAGTCGATAGAAAAAAAAATGGATTAGGGTTCTACCATAAACACTCCTACCTCTCACATTCTGGTCAGTCAGTCTTAAAAGAAGATAAACTATGAAGATGAAAGAATTTTTTAAATATAGTAATTTAACTGAGAAATCGTAAATTTTCATATTTAACATAAATATGCTAGATTTATTCAAATTTAATGTGGATGAATTTGTTTGTAAACTTGATTAAAATGTCAGTTACGAAAACATAACTATTGATTAAAATTTCATGGTAATTAATTTGGTTTCCCATTGGAGGAGATTTTGATAAAATATAAGAAATAAATGTATATTATCCAAAATTGAAACAAAGAAAGAAAAAAATACAAGTAAATATTTGTCTCACGTCTTTCAATATTAAAAAAAAGGTCTAACGGGACAGCTGTAGAGATTAAAGCTTGTCGTATGGATAATAAGTGAGATTAATTAAGTTTTTGAGAAGTCAGATTAAAAATAACTGAATTTATAATTATTAAATATTGTATTAAGTAAAAGAATTATAATTATTATAATGTAATTTTCATTAGACTTTATAAATATAATAATAATATATATTTCCTCACCATGCATTACTAACTATTTGGTTTTTACATTTCTTCTTGCTCTATTTGGTTAAGAATGAGGTAAACATAATTTAGAATAAATGTACCTGCATTTACATGAAAGGAATTTAAGAAAACATTTATAAAAAAAATGCTTTCAATTCATTTAGCTGAGATTCCAAAACCAACCACTGCTTCTTCTGCAAACCCGTCTAGATGATCCTGACATTTAGATCACGTGTCTACCCATGTGGGTTGGAGTGTTGCAATATTAAATATATAGTAAACATTGTATTTAATTGTTTTTATTACCTTCAATAAATGTTAACCACGTTTAAAATTTCCTATAGACACGGCCTCAGGTGCACTATCAACTCACTGGGTATGTGAACTCAAAATACCAGTGAATTTCACCGAGAATAACGATTAAAATACTTCACATCGACATGAAAGAAATATCATTATCGGCCTATAGCTTCGAAAATATTTAAACACAAAATTTAATGAAGATTAATTTCGGGCTTTCCTGATGGATGGATTACCCATGCGTGGCCTTTCAGCTGTTGATGAGTTTCGTATCCTACACAAGTCCTAGGAAAACAGGAAATTTAATGTAGTGGTAAGGTCGGGTAGGCACAAAGAATATTACATTTTTTACTTTCATCAACTATTTTTACTCGTCCACGTTGTCCGCATAGCTACAATAATAAGGTTAGACAAAGGAAGTTACCTGTAATTTTGTGAATAGAGAATGGTGAATAAACTAGTAGAAGACCAACTTAGTACATCTGTTAGGAATTCGAAACATGACCTCCTCATCACAATTAAACAATATTAAAACAAAACTGATACCTTTTTACTTTATATTGACTCCTCGGACAAATAATAATAATAATAATAATAATAATAATAATAATTATTATTATTATTATTAGCACCGCGTCTTCCTACCCGTTCGGGTTATACGCACTTACGCTAATGTGTAATGGTAGGGTGATTGTGAGATGAAATAAAGGACCTACAGTTTAACGTGGAATCCGAACCACGGTGGAGGCCTGACATTCCCCACATTCACAAGTTGTGATTAATACATGACAGATAATTATTGTAATCATAAAAAAAAATATATCTAGAGATTTTGATAAATGTCGACGATTCATGACCCGCTGAAAGCGAGAAAGTGGTTTTTGCTATGTCGTCTGCATTTCTGATTATGCGCATCTCGTACTATAGCTTAAACAGTTTTTACAATCGTGATAAAACTTGGTATTTAGGGTTCTCATAGGGTTTCTTTGAGGGATTTTTAGGATTAAGTATCCATCCCTAAAATTAAATAAATTTACTAAAGGGAAAAATAACAGAGAAACTAAATATTCTTCAAATTTACTTTAATGATTATTATAACATTTTGTATCCAGATATTGTTTTACATTACAAATAGAGTGATTACTCTAATTTTCTCATGAAAATAATTTAAGGGTACTTTACATAAGCTGAAATTTTCAACATTGATAACATTTCCGCAACTATTTGAGAATAGAGATAAATTATTACTGTAGAGTTGTGCTATTAACGATAAAAAAATCTTTTATTTTAAATATAGTTTTATAAAACCAATAATTTCTGAGCTATAAGCAAATATATATACTTTTTAATTCTGGTCTTTGAAAGTGAATTTTATTCTTATGTTGTTTGGTGGGCAAAGATGATTCTCTTTGCTTATGAACTTTCTGTAACATTTTTCCTAGTTCCTAATACCATAGAGTAACTAAGGGTCTATATTATTTCATTTATGATCTTTGGTGTAGTGTCAATACAACAAAGTTTAGACCTAGTTTTTTTGTTTCACAAATCTTAAGATCTTTTACTAAATGTCTATTTTAAGATTAAAGTGGGACAAAGTCTGTACAATGCACCGTACAATACCTGTCCCCCCCCCCTTTGTTCCCATGAAACAATGTGAGTCTGTGTTTGTGTTCATATACAGGTGAAAACGTGAGCAAACGCGAGCAAACGCATGGAGTTTCGTGTTATCTGTTGTTTTTTTTGGTAAATGAAAGGTAAGAATACGAAAATCTACAAGATATATTGATATTTTTTTTACTAAATGGTTTATCACTCTCTCTCTCCCCAGAAATTAAGATATATTTAAGTGGGTTGTCGTGGAATGTTCTCTGGGTAGTAATAGATCGTTGAAACTGTACCTGTGATACCCATTGAGGTCTGGCTCATTGATTGACGAGGGTTGATGATCTGAAAAAGCGAGGGTACGTTTGCGGTGAGTTAAGGGTTACCTGGGTAAGCAATAAACTGCCACGCATACGTTCAGTTCTATCGAAACCTTTCATCTTTTTTTAGCACCGCTACTTACTATTCTTTATGTTTGTACTAATTTAATTAATGTGTTGGGGATTAGGAAGGTTCAATTTAGATGAGGTGCACCCACATTTGTGTGGAGTAAGAGTGGAAAACCACTTAGTAAAATCCACCTTCAGTGCACCAGACTGGGACTGAACTCTGATATCCACGTTTTTGGCAGTCTAGTATAACACGAGTGTAGCACGTTAGACTATGCGGCCACCGAAGAGGGTGACATTTAATTCGATAATGCGTTATTTCAAAATATGTTTCACTGCCAAATAAAGTAAAAGGTTCCAATAGGGTTCTTATTCCTTAACAACCCTGTTGTTTGAGTTTTATTACTAGAAATAAACGTGTGAAATTGTGACGTTAGCTCATTTTCAAAGGCTTTTTAAGCATATTAACGTAGCTATAAAACTAGGATTGATAGGCTCTAGACTTAGACTTTCACTAACAAATACAGTCATATTTTTTTGTAGGCTCTCAAAATAAATTTTTAAGGTATTTTAGATCTAGCAGATTCCCATGTTGATATCGAAAGCTGTTGGATATTTTTAATAATGTTCATGTTTATTTGGTAAGGAGTAATAATAATTTATATTAAGGTTATATCTTCTTGTTTAGTATTTTCATTCCCTTCTCCTTATTTTATATACGTTTTGGTTTTTCTTCTATGACGACGACATGTTTCGCGTGATTTTTCACCATCTTCGGGTCTTATTTGTATTAAATATGATTGATTTTACTTCATAAGCGTGTCAGACAACTAAAAAATGTGTAAAATATACCTAGCATATATATATTTTAGCTCTGGTTCAATCCGTTTTTTGGTAGGTCCACACCGACCTTAAAGTTTCTCCGACATTTTAAATTATTTTCGAGGGTTAGAAGTTAAAATTTTCAACTTTTTGGAATTTTCCCGTCGGTCACAGGCTAGACGCTATAAGTTTACCTCATTTCAAGTTTCTAGTTCATCTGGAAGTGGGTAAACATTAATATCAGTGAGTGAGTGGGTGATTGAGTCAGACATGTGGCTTTATAATATAGTAAAGTGAAGTGTCTGCAAAACTCTCGACTTTTCTTACGTTCCCTTTTTATTCCAGGACTAATAGTAAACGAATCACCTCGGCTTTCAGTTGGGGTAAGAAGTCAATCTGCCGATAGACTGGATTAAAGAGGAGATTTGGGCTAAGGTTCTGGTTGGGTACACTTATGTTTATTATTTCTATGGTTAGATGTGGGTACACAATTTCTTAATTCAACCCTTTCTAATTCCTAGCACATTAGATTAATTAGATATGCGTATAGCCCGATAAGGTAGTAAGACGCGTTGCTAAATATATTGGCAGTATTAACAATAGGGGACATATGAGGGTTGACTCTGAGTACGAGAAGATTTCTTATATCATAGTGGCAGAGCAGAAATATCATTCAAAGCTCCTGAGTTTGATTCTTCTTCTCATTTCTCAAGTCCAGATAATATTTTTTTATTAAATTAATTTTTTCTTTATGGGTATAAGCCCTACTTCTTTATTCTATCTTATTCATTTTTCTAAATATGCTTGGTTAAATCTGTATAGAACCTAAGGATAAGGTGTTTTAGACTGTGCGGCACAAAAAAAAAACTGCAACACAGATTATTTATCACCTTTATTTAAAAAAATGAGAGACATATAAGGACTTAAAACTCGAAGTATATGAGAAATTAATTAAATATGTCAGAAGCATTATGGAAAAAAGCGTCATATTCTAGCAAAGAGCATAAATTAAGTAATATACACTGTTACAGAAACATATTTAGGAAATAACCCATCACCGTTCACCAAACAGCATAATAGACCCCCCCAGACCTCAATTTATAAAATATGTTTGCTGAGCGTAAACACTATTGGTGTTAAATAAATATATTTACAATACTTATTTTTAATATTAGTTCAATTTTGAAATTATAAGTTATATAGTGTATTTTAAAGGGTTTTGGAGATATGATCAAAATTGGAGATACTTGCTTATATAAGAAGATTCTAAGTAATTTCAGTGGTAAAATTAGATACAAAATTTTGTTCGCAGGTTGCTTAGACTGTGCCAAATTACGGATTTTAATCAAAAATTGTTAAAGTTTAATTTGAGATAATAGTTTTTTCTTTTTTTTTTGTTGACAATAAGTAAATTATCCTTAATAAGGGGTTAGATAGATAGTTCCAAAAAATACTCTATAAATCCTTATGAAAACCCTAGATATCAAGTCTTAGCCTGATCGATAAAACGATTTTCGGATCTAGTCTAAGATACAAACCTACATATATACAGACATATAGACGGACATAAGTCATTACGAAAACCACTTTTACGAGTTCAAGGAACTTAAGCCGGGTTCGACCAGACTGACAAGCGTGCGAGCGTGCGAGTGATTAGCAGATAGCTCTCGATAGTTGTTGACAAGGAGGCAAAGGTTCGAATCTTGGCTCAGTGAACTGAGAGTGGTTTTTGACATGTGATTTATTATATTCTGAAAATTGAAAAATGACACCTGGACACGGGAATCGAACCCGGGATCTTCGGCTTAGTACGTGATTTATTGCTGTGGTTTTCTCATACTCTCTCCACGTTAACGGTGATTCGTATATGTAAAGGCCTACTTTGATTATAATATTAAGTATTTTAACATATCAGTTTTAAAAAAACATAATGAAATGTAGTAAGGAAACAACTTCTAAATGTAATAATAAAATTCACTGTAGAACAAATTTTGAAATTTGGAGTTTAATATAAATTCCAAAGATCAACTAGTATATAAGATATAAAAAAACCTCTGGATTGAGTAACAAATTATAGTGGATTGAGAACCTTGGATGGAATGTGCCAGCATTTAAGGAATAAGGGAATTAAAGAACAGATAAGAATATAATTCAATTTATTTCAATTTATATTCAACATAAATTATTACTTCACTTTTAAATATTTGCTAATTTATAAACTTATATTATTCTAACGTATATTTTATCTCTCTTTTTCTGCCTTAACTTCACACTTGACTTAAACTCATAAGTTTATATTATATTATTTTAATGTTTTATATATATATATGTGTGTGTGTGAACTATATTAATCTAATGTGTTCTTAACTCTTTCATATTATGATGGAAATATAGTGAAGTTCCCTAATTGTCAATCCATTTTAATTTGTTACTCAATCTAGAGTTTTTATAACTTATATACTAGTTGATCTTTGGACTTTATATTAAACTCCAAATTTCAAAATTCGTTCCACATTGAATTCTATTATTACATGTATATATGTATATACATATAGGTATAGTTTATGATATTACCAATTCAATTAGGCCGTTAGTAGCAAGTGTGCCAAACCTATCGATAGTAATAAAAATGTCAAACTGATAAGTTTTCCTAGCACTCAATAAACCAACATACAATAATATTGCCCAGCGCCTGTACGTTAGACTGTACCAGGTCGAGCCCGCGTGTTTGAAAAATAGAACCAATTCTATCTTTCAAGCGCGCGCGCGCGCTCAATCGCTCCCTCGTTCGCTCCAGTCTGGCCACCTCTCATTACAACCAATGTGTTCTATTTTATATTTTAGTCGCTCGCTAACTCGCTCGCCCAGATGAACAGAATTTAGTGAGAAATCTGGCTCCGGGGCACGCTACAACCCAGAAACGTGTTTGTTTCATGTCTTGTTATGTTTCCGTTTTGTGATTACGGGGGCGATGAGATCATGCGATACGACGCTTAGGGAAGCCCACTCACTTCTCGCAGCTGCGTCACCGTCTGACCGTCTAAAACACGAGATCATGCTATGAAATATTTGTTTTTATCACCGTGTCTTGCTACCTGTTTGGATTAAATCCATATTTGATCATTTATTCTAGTGGATTAGGGATTAGGAAGGAAGCATTTAAGAGGTAATCAACACGCATTCGGTGACCTGGGGGTCTAGGGGTAAGGTGTCGGACTTCTGTGCTGGGGGTCCGGGGTTCAATCCTCGGTCCCAGCACAGATTTATCTGATCACCAAACCCTTCATTCACCTTTGTCAAGACGTGTATTAATCACAACTTGTGAATGTTTGGAATGCCAGGCCTCCACCGTGGTTCGGATTCCACGTTAAACTGTAGGTCCTCCATTTCATCTCACAATCACCCTACCATTGCACATTAGCGTAAGTGCGTATAACCCGAACGGGTAGTTAGACGCGGTGCTAATAATAAAAATAATAATAATAACACGCATTCGTCTGAAAGTAGAGTGAGAAAACATTAATGTAAGAACACCCTCAGTAGACACAACTGAGATTCAAACCCCGATATACCCGTCATCATAAGGCCAGTTCAACACAATAATGCTGCCTTAGACCATTCATCCAATGAAGTGGGTATGATAGAAATAGAGGTGATTTGAACGAATTTTTTTTATTATCTTAAAATCACAATTTCACCTACTTGTCATTAATCTTGTGTTCATATCTTAATCTTAGCTAACTTTATAAGTATGGTTAAACCCTTCCTCCACCTCTGAAAAGACGTGTATTAATCACAACTTCGTGAATGTGTGAAATGCCAAGCCTACACCGTTAAACTGTAGAGTTCTCCATTTCATCTCACAATAACCCTACCACTACACATTAGCGTAAGTGTTTATAGCCCGAACGGGTAGTAAGACGCGGTGATAATAATAATAATTTAAGTATGATTGCTTAAATTTTTCAAATAGTTATTATTTTTACTTTATAGAAACTCCTTGGAGAGAGAAATTTATTGTAATTGTCAATTGCATGTTGCTATTCCATCTTCTATCTACGAGAGTGAAAATTAATTTTCTCTCCATTATTACATTCCTCATCAATACCCTTCATATGTAGGGAATGTTATGTATAATCTGGACAGGTGGCCTCATTTAATATTTTTGGCGGGGAATGCCAGGCCTCCACCGTGGTTCGGATTCCACGTTAAACTGTAGGTCCTACATTTCATCTCACAATCACCCTACCATTACACATTAGCGTAAATGCGTATAACCCGAACGGGTAGTAAGACGAGGTGCTAATAATAATAATACTATTTTTGGCAATAATAAGGAGCCTGGTGTTCTATTCCCAGCTAAGTGACTTATGTCAGTTAAAAAAAAAAAAAAACCTTAGTTATAAATTATTTTGATTGTAATAATGAATATTATCTGAAAAATTTTAATCTTGTTTTCTTATGTCTTGGACGTTTAAATCTCCATTCAACTTATCTTTATATGAATATGTGTATGTGTGTATGTTGCTATTTTTCGTCATGTACGTTTTTTTCTATTTAAAAAATTTCATATATACCTAATGCATTCTAGCACATTTAAATATGCTATAGGATAATCATAGTTTTTTATCACTGCCTATGCTTTTGTAATGTTATTTTTTTTGTCTTGTTACAAAGCACAAACATGCTGATTGTCATGGCTTGTCTTAGTTTTAAACTACTTTTTAGGAAATTAAATTTGTGTTTTATTATTCTAAAAGCACCAACATGCTGAAATTTATATCTTCTCTTTATTATTATTATTATTATTATTTGAATATCTTCTTTACTTTCTGTTTTCTCTTGTCTAATTTTTTTGCTATATCATATAAGGCGTTACTTAATTTTTTGTACTTAGTCATTAAGTCTGACTGAATCAGAGTGTTTTTATAAAAATACTAGGCTCATGTAAACATCTACAAATAAATACATTTTCCTAAATTTTTTCCCATGGAAATGTGTTTACGTTTAGGTTTCTATAAATATAACCTTTCCAAACCCTATAATATTTGCGTAGTTTATATATAGCCGTATAGCCCAAGCAGTTAGCTAGCCACGGTGGAATGAAAATAAATTTAAGCTCTAAAACAATATTTACTTTATTTATTTCTTAGTTTTTTTATATCTTTGCATTATTCTCACTTTTTTTACAGTAGAAGTGTCGATTCCTCCTTCCATAAAATTTTAAGTTTTATTTCACACGTTATAAACGTAGTCATGAAGTCATATTAAACGACATGATCAATTTTTATTGATCAACGACGAATTCCCCCACCCCATTTTTTTTATATCGAGGCATAACTACGCGAGGTAGAGAGACAGGAGGCGCCAGATCAAAATCTTCTTCACGCATGAAAGAACTTGTCAGCATCTCCTCCTTTCTTCCGCTCCGCCAAACCCCTCCCCCCACTTAACCCCCCCTCCCCTCAACTTAGTTACTACGCTCCTGAAGATCGTGCACCCCATTAGCTTCCCTCCACCCTCATCCAACCCCCTCAGCCCATCAACGATCCTTTCCCTTCCCCGCAAGCCTCTCAGTGCCACATCTTTCTTATTTTTTCATCTCCCGTCCTCTCTCACCGTCCTCAATGGGAACAATGCAATAGGATCGCTATCCCATGCATTAACGAGCTGAAGAGGAATCAATTCTAAGTTAAACGAGTGTTTGTAGTCGGCGCCTCTGTTCAACATCAAGGTCCGTCTAATAGAGGGTGAATCGTGTTGGCTGTTTTATGTTTTGCACACTCGGCATGATTGTAAAGGCTTATCTCGACTGATGATACCACACAAATTGAACCATAGTTGAACCAAGGACTTTGATAGGAATACACTCTTAGAAAATACGAACTTGTTTTTTTAATCAAAATTTATGGAATTTTACCATACTGCTAATGTTCTTTATTAGATATTGATATTTATCAAATAGGACGGCTACAGATCATATTAATTGGCGTAAAAATACGTGAAAGTATATCAAATATCTTTTATATCTGTCAATTAATGCTCTTCCTAAGAAAATTGGATTACATCTAGATTAATTACATTATGGTATACCACCATAGTTTAATCTATCAGAGCAAACTATGCGTGCAGAATATAATTTTGTGTGATGTCAAGGGACTTTATTCTATTTAAATATATACATATATATATATATATATATATTAAACACTGCGTCTTACAAGCTGTTCGTGTTATAATCTTATGTACTAAATACGCTAATGGTTTTAAGGATGGGGAACGCTATCTTCATAGGAATTTACTCGAATCGACTTGGAAGGAGAATGTAAATTCATTTTGGAAAAATCACCCTCAAGACAACTGGCCAAGATACAAACCTTGATCTCCCCATCATCGTTGGTCTATTATACTGTGAGAGTAGCGCCTTAGACCATAGAGCCAACGATACAGGTAGTTGTGTTTGGTAATTGACTCAAATGTCCAGTTATAATTTTAACATAATATTATTTTTACTGTTTTATTACATTACTAAAAACAGTTCAAATTATATCGGTTGTCAGTAATTTAAACAATCATATACCAACACTGCGATCTTACCTTGCCAGCTACATTACATCAGTTATTTATCAACAAAATAATACAAAACGAGGAGAGAAAGTGGTTAACAATTCATCAACATTCGCTTGAATTTAAATTTTAGATTTTCACTTTTAAAAACAGCTCATTAGTGTGTGTGTGTGTGTTCTTAACATAGATCCCCGTATGTCTCCATATGAACCTTAATTTAAAACCAAATACAATTTGTTTGGAAATCATTTGACCTTTATCTTGAACATGAAAATAACTTTATTCATGATTTGACCTTGAATTTTTAGATTAACTCCACGAAACTAGCAGCTATGTGATCGGTAATATACAGCCTAATTTTCATAGAAAGAACCTTATCTGAAAGCTAAAAAGGCTTATATGTATTCCTACATCAGGTTATGTTATATGTGCCTATATTGTCAATGCCTATAAAACAACACTTTATAACATGACTAAATGTTTTCAATGTTGGCAGCAAAAAAATATATGTTTGTATTTTCTAAAAGGCTCTTCTTATAAAAAGTGAACTGGTCATTTATTTACAAGGTATTCAATCTCTTTATTATTATGGAGAGCCTTTACAAAATTCCTCCCAAACACGGGAAATAATTTCGTATCTATTTTAGTCGAAATTTGTTTACTGAAATAATTATGGCGACTATCATGAAATAACCAACAAATTAGCTTCAACAAAAATTATCCTCTTATTTTTAAACTAAAAAATTGTTAATTTTATTGACAAAAATAATTTTACATTCAGAAATTTTTTTATTTATGCTTTAATCAAAAATGTAATTTAATTATAAATACAACAAGCTGTTTACTTTAAATGGTTTTGCAAAACTACTTCGTTTTAGTTTTGTTTGAAAGACAAGGAAATTACTTTTAAATTTGTTAAAGTAGCTCTAACGCACTTGCGTATCTACTTAAACACCTCTAAAAATTATTAGCTATGCTACCACAAAAATAATTACAAGTTTTCATAATGGCTTATTCTATTTTACCAGAAATATTCTTGACAGTTGTTCATTCATAGTTGATTAGCACATAATATGATATTGAATCAAGTAAGGAAGCATTGTGGATGATGCGTAGGTCCCTATATACATATGAACAAGGTCCATC
Organism: Timema poppense; assembly: GCA_902141375.1. Classification (NCBI taxonomy): domain Eukaryota; kingdom Metazoa; phylum Arthropoda; class Insecta; order Phasmatodea; family Timematidae; genus Timema; species Timema poppense. Next base: position 110,965 of record CABFOV010000422.1, on the reverse strand, counting down.
TACGGAATCAAGTGTTTGGTTCACCCAATCACACGAGGCGAACATAAACGAGGTCATGTGACGGTGTCTGAGTCAATCACAAATAGTTGAGCGATTTGTTTTTTACGTTAAAACATGGGTTAAAATATTTTTGTTTTTGTCTGCCTGAACCCATACTGATTATCTTCTCAGTTGACTCGGAGATAGTTTGTATTTTTATATGGGCCATTATTGTTTGGAAGCAATTAGTATTGTTAAAATAAGCTAAACAGACATATCAATTATTATACTACTATAAAACTACATGGCTGACTCACTCACTCACTGACATTAATGTTTACACACTTTCAGATGAGCTAGAAACTTTAAATTTGGCCAGCTTCTAGCTTGTAACCGACGGAAAAATTCCAAAAAGTTAAAAAAAAAAATTTTTAGCCCCCAAAAAATTCAAAATGGTGGAGCAACTTTAAATTATTATTAGCACCGGGTCTTACTACCCTTTCGGAATATACGCACTTACGATAATGTGTAATGGAAGGGTGATTGCGATATGAAATGGAGGACCTACAGTTTAACGTGGAATCCGAACCACGGTGGTGGCCTGGCATTCCCCACATAGCAACTTTAAAGCTGGTGCAGACCTTTCTTTGGGGTTTCTTGTGACTATACGGTAAGGCCTATCAAAAAACGGCTCTGGAATTACATTAGTTTACATCCACTTGCAAAGAAAATTAATTACCGGCTTGAGGGCGGAGCCTCCAACGAGCAAATCGAGTTATAATATGAAGTCCTAAACTTCGCTTGCTTAGCCACTGTCCCACCAAACTATTATATCTCTGTTTTTGTGACGTCGTACAATTAAATCACTTTACATGCTCAAATATATTACTACTAGACCATTGATTATAAACATTATTAAATTCAGAGCACACCGAACAAGAATATAAGATTTTCGAGACACACCATTTGCTTTTTTTTTTAAAGAAAAGGTTTAATCATTAAAATATCGAATGTCAATATTGTGCTAAGAAGTTCAATACCTAAAATTCTATTTAAAAAAATACTGTTGATAATGGATACAAAACGACTAATTTTTACCCCTCGAATTTTTAACTGCTATTTTTTTTTATCTTCTCTCAAACCCTCGCGGCACACGCGTGAAGCCTAAGAGGCACACCAATGTGCCGTAGTACACTTGTCTGAAAAATCTATACTAGACTGTGCATGTACAACCCAATCTTCTTCTGAGGCCAATACGCTGATTATTGTTGTGTGTTAATTGTTGATAGTGTGTTGATGTTGAAGCTGTCGGCTGTTGCTTTAACCCGTATCGGTGGGTATGCAGTCTTAAGGTCAGGTGTAAGAGGACGTGATAAAAAGCTAATATTTTTGAAGTTTTTATGGAAAAGCATTTTTTTGTCAATTCTTTTTTTCTTAGCACCGCGTCTTACTAACCGTTCGTGTTATACGCTTAAGTACTAATTACTCTAATGGATTAGGAATTGGGAAGGTTGAATTTAGAGGTAATAACCCGCATTTGCTTGGAGGAAGAGGGGAAAACCATTTAGAAAAAAACCAACCCCAGTTAACCCAACCGAGATTCGAACCTCGATCTCCCCGTCCTGGCAGTCGAGCTCAACACTACTAGCGCGTTAGCTAACTACGCCACGAAGGCGAGTTTTTGTCAAAATAAATAGAATAATTATCAATCAGAAGCACAGTTTAATCGTCTTCACATGGTGATATCAACAGTTCTTAAATATATGTCCTGTCCCGTTGTCCTGGAATCTAATGACGACTTATTCTCTTAATTTAAATGTTTCTTATCTAATGCAGCTATTTTCAGGATATTTTCAACAACTGTTGATATTACCATGTTAATAAAATTAAACTCTATTTTACTACTGAAACAATATTTTTTCTTTTTTAACTAAAAAAGTTTTGCTATAAGAACTGCAACAATACTGACATTTCCTCGCGTTTTTTTCCACCCCACCTTAATGTAAAGATTATTTATTTTAGTTGACCAATTACTACTGGGAGCTCAGGTTTCGGATCCTCCTGGCTGGGCGTACTCCTAAATTATTGTTTATAACTTCCCTTCCATGAAAATGTGGTTTTAGGTCTTATAAACTTTACTTTAATCATCCCTAAAAATTTAACGTAATTGAAACATGTGAGTACAACTTAAAATGGTGGTAAGACTTGTTGTGCAAAAAAAAAAATTTTTGATTTAATATCCAGAATTGGTTTTCCATTAGAGGACAAAATGTGGCTTTTTGACGTTCTTAACCCACCTAGGTGTTGTAGTTGGTTAACGCGCTGGTCTCGTATTAAGATAGCCTGCCGAGGATTGGGAGTTCAAGGTTTTAATCTCAGTTGGGTGAACTGGGGTGGTTTTTCCTAAATGGTTTTCCACTCTCTCTTCACGTAAATATTAATATACTTCCTATAACTCAACCTTCCTCAACCCTAACTCATTAGAGTAATTAGATCATGTGCATATAACGTGAACTGCTAGCACGACGCGGTGTTAAAAAAATGAACAAAATAACACGTTTTTATACCAAAGTCTACATGGGTAAGAACCTGCTCAAAGGGGTGCCTGGGTTCGAATAATTTTAGGTTATGAAGAGGTGTTTTTTTGTTTCTAAATGATTTCCGTTTTTACTTCCAAAAAAAATATGAGTACATTCCTCTAGTAGTAAGACGAGGTATCCACGTGAATATTTTTTTTAAACTTTAATATTCCTGAAAAAAGCCTCCCGTTCAACCAAGATATCATTCAATCCATAAAAGTTACATAAATCGTATGAAAGTTTAGCAAGAAGCGATGGTTCATTTCTAGAACAGTAAGTGTCTCTTCCTAATTTCCCCTTCTCCATGAGACGTCCATGAATCAACCTGTTATTCGATCAAGACCCAATAAGCCAGCCAAACTAGTAACTTCTTCCCTCTCCGTCCCTCCATCCGACCTTTATATTTCAGCGAGAATAACACATATTTCTCCGAATGCCGTTAATCGTGGTAAAATTGAAAAGGGAAATGGGCTTGCGCTGTTCAAAGAAAAGTCTCTTGAGGAACGCTACACTTCCCACCGCAAACTCCAACCCAAAAACCCTTCAACCCACTATGTAATTTTAAGGGAGTGATGTGCGGTGCAGTAAGGTGAAATTCCTATTGAGTCATTAAAACCCAGACCATATCTCGTGAAAATGGAAGGAAAGAGGTTAGTTGCAGCTATATTTAGCCTTGTTTTATTCCAAACCACTTGCAGGGGGTGACCTGGTGGTCCAAGGGTAAGTAAGGTGTCAATACTTCTGTACTAAGGATCCGGGGTTCAATCCTCGTTCCCGGTACAGATTTATCTGATTGCCAAACCCTTCCTTCACCTCTGACAAGACGTGTGTTAATCACAACTTGTGAATGTGGGGAATGCCAGGCCTCCGCCGTGGTTCGGATTCCACGTTAAACTGTGGGTCCTCCATTTCATCTCACAATCACCCTACCATTACACATTTAGCGTAAGTGCGTATAACCCGAACGGGTAGTAAGACGCGGTGCTAATAATACTAATAATAATAATAAAACTTGCAGGTGTTTTTTTCTCTGAATCTTACTAACCATCTTGGATAAAAGCATGGTAACCATATTTTTTTTTTTTAGAAAAAGCAGGACTAAATATATATTAAACATGGCATGTAGGCCTCTATGTTATTATCATTATTATTATCTATATATCTTTTGTTTTACTACAGGCCTATTACTTTTGTCAGTGAACTTAGACCGCCAATACGCCCTGCCACTTGGCTCCGCGTTCAGTTGACAGAATTTTCTTAATTCCTCTAGGTCATCTAATATTTGAATTCTTCTTCTTCTTCCTAATCTCTAATTTCCATCAAGCTTTTCTTATATGACAGCAGGCTATAGATAGCTCGCCCTAAAGATGTGTCCGATTTAGTTTACTTTGTAACGGAGGATCACATCTAAAACGATTCTCTTCTTCTCACCTACTCTTCTTAGGAGTAGACAGAGGAAATATAATAGAAGGCGAGAGAAAAATAGAGTAGAATCACAAAACTATTTATTAATCCTCCCTTTGATAGTTATTATTATTAGTACCGCGTCTTACTACCCATTCGGGTCATACGCACTTACGCTAATGTGTAATGGTAGGGTGATTGTGAGATGAAATGGAGGACCTACAGTTTAACGTGGAATCCGAACCACGGTGGAGGCCTGGCATTCCCCAAATTCACAAGATGTCTTGTCAGAGGTGAAGGAAGGGTTTGGTAATCAGATAAATCTATGCCGGGACTGAGGATTGAACCCCGGCCGCCAGCATAGAAGTCTGACACCTAACCCTTGGACCGCCAGGTCACCAAACTAATTTTAATGTCGAGGTAAGCTCTGTTCGTATAGACATATATAAATATACATTTTTTTTTCTACTTTAATTATTGGTTATAAATAAATTAACAGTGTTGATTGCTAGTCATTTCAAACCTATACTTTATTACTAAAGTTCTAGTAATACGTAGCATTAGAATCAAAATAACTCTAAGAACAAATAATAGGTAACGTCAAGAAATATCTATATGAGACGTATATATAAAAAATGTAAAACGTGTGTATACACTGATTTTGGCAGGAGGACCGTTCTAAAAGGTGTTTATTTTTAACAAAATACTGATTTTGGCTAAAGAGCTTGTGCATTAAACTTCTCGAAAAATAAAACACGAATATTAAGTTTCTTTATATTCAAAACATTATTTTATATTATTTTAAAAATAATTACTTTTGGAAGCAATTAGTTAAAAATTGGTACTTATGGTTTAATTACTGCCTGTTTTGTAGGATATTAGTACACTACCACAACGTTCCAGTACGTATGGTCACCCTTTAAATAAGCTAAACTAAAAGGTTAAGGTTAAAAATGTGAGGTTGGGAAAAAATGTTCCCACACTTGCGCAAAGGGAAAGTGAAATAAGCCTCTGATGTAAATAACTCGAAAGTTCATGGGTGGCATAGTTTAGTAAGTCTAGCTATCTCACTATCTTGAGATAGTTATATCCAGTTCACCTCATTAAACCCTAACCTTATCCTGAGATAGTTATATCCAGTCCACCTCATTCCACGCTATCCTTATCCTGAGATAGTTCTATCCAGTCCATCTAATTACACCGTATCCCTATCTTTAACTAGTTCTATCCAGTCTCACTCATTACACCCTATTCTTATCTTTAACTAGTACTATCCAGTCCACCTCATTACACCTTATCCTTATCTTGAACGTGTTCTAGCCAGGCCATCTCATTACACCCTATACCTACATCAAGCTAACTATATTCAAAATTATCCTTTGCTGACATTTAAAATTATACCAAATTTGGTCCAAATAGTTATATATAGATATATTTATGGTGTTTGGAACTCTAACTTACTAGCCCACACATTATTTACTTGAAATGTAGGAACTACTTTTCTGGGTGAAAATATTTGTCTTAATACTCTTTTATTTAGTACTAAACTATATTAAAATCTGCTTGGAACTGTAAAAGTTGTGAGACTGCACATTGATTTGACCTTGATGAGAGATACGGAATTTTGTAAATAGAAAAATCTCAATATGGTGCCCCTTTTTAATCGTCAAGGTCCCCTTAGTTGTATGTCAAATTTGACCTGAATACATTTATAACCATAAGGGTGGTGGGAACGCTATCATACCTTTATATGGGATGGGAAAGTATATTTACTACTTTAAAAACAATTTATTTGATGATCTTAACAACCTTAAAATTGATTCGATTTGATTTCTAATCATTCGGACCTGGTCTTGCACTCTGCCCTTTATATGGTTAGTGTTGCCTGCACTATCTGGTAAAAATTCAATGTACTAAGGGAGTTCAGATAGTGTAGTTGTTCCCCGTTGCCCTCTACACTGAGTTTCTATGAGTGAGCTTGAAAGTACATACCAATTTTGCAGGAAAAGGTATTTTAACATACTTTCCAAGTCTTTTAACATGCCACAATCGACATGGGAACAATAGCTTTATTTCCCTTCCGAAGAAATATTCATCGACCTTTTCTGGGTTCGAACCCACGAACATTGGGTCCTGAGGCAATAACTGTACCCAAAGGCCACCTAGGTTGACAGGTTCTAAGTAGTGGTGCAAAAATAAACAGCGTACAATTACTAATGCTGGGATCACAATCAGATTAACTTTAACTTAACGTAACGTTCACTTAAGGTTCACTAAACTTAATAAAACAAATGTGTGATCACGATTTACATAACTTAACATAACAACTTGAGCCAAACATCTGAATTCTAAAGAACCTATGGGTTTTGATCTTTGATTTGTACTCTTTGTAAATTGATGATCTGTGAAATTTTACAGTTTCCAATCAATAAAATATCTATTATTAATATTTTATGATAAGTTTAGCTTTCCTATTTTAGCTTAATTATTTGGTTTCAATATCTGGTCACTAAGAACTTAATCTAAAGAGTAAACCTTGGTCATAAAACCAACAAATGAATTACTAAACAGCCTTGTAGACGTCACTCGCATAATGATTGGCTGCTTAGATCACGTGATAACCTTCATGTAACGTTCACGTGAAAGACCTCCCAGGACATCTATTAGGTTAAGTTAACTGCAAGTGAACGTTATGTTAACTGCAAGTGAAAGTTATGTTAACTGCAAGTGAACGTTAAATTAACTGCAAGTGAACGTTAAATTAACTGCAAGTGAACGTTAAATTAACCGCAAGTGAACGTTAAGTTAACCGCAAGTGAACGTTAATTTAACCACAAGTGAACGTTAAGTCAACGGCAAGTGAACGTTAAGTGAACGTTATGTTAAGTTAATTGCATCCTGATCACTTCCATTTAAAAACACGAGAAGAACCTTTAAGTTATGTTACGTTAAGCTAACGTTAAGTGAACATTAAGTTGATCGTGATCCCAGCACTAGCTGGCATGCAAAGCATATTTGAATTTAGTTGTCATAAAATAACGTGAAGCTAATATTTCAAAACTTAAAGAGGCAAAAAATAGAACTTTATTTATACCTTCATTCTAGTAAAATAAAATAGTTAAGTCTTTGAGATTAAGATTTAGAAATATTTACTCCAATCATAATTCACTACAGCCGTCGCATTCGGGGAGTTTCTCGCCGCCTTCGCTAAAAGTTGGCAACGTTGCATGACGTCATTTCTGCTAGCTATTACCGCGCTGTAGTTTATGCATCCAATTAACAGCACTGGGTGCTGCCGGGAGGCCCTGGTTATGCAATGCAGTTCTGACCCAATTTACATTTAACCATAAGGGGATACGGAGCATTCAATTTCACAGAGAAACATTATTTTCATAAATTTACGCCCTTTTACTTTCGTAAAGGAAGGACTATAAAGCCCAACATGTTATGAGGTTAAAAACTTAATATTATCGCATATGTGCGATGTTAGTATTTCAGATAACTTTGTCTGAAACATTTAATTTTGGGAAATTATTTTCACTTTTTTTTTTATAAGGAACAATATTGTAATCATGAACATTTTCGAACTCGAGATAATGATGAATCTTTACGTGCAATGTGTCACCAAACCAAAGATTGTTGGGTCTTACTAATATGTCTGTCCCCATGTTTGTCTCCCTGTCTCTTTCTTTGGTTGTCCGTTAAATCCATTTGTCTATGCATTAATCTACAGGAAAGCCCACGGAAAAGTAGCCCGGCTCCTTTATTCAGCAGGCGCCTCACTCTGAATTGGAGGAGGTCAATCCCCTTCCACCCATATTGTGACATGAAGAATAAGCAAGTGAACTGCTTGTCTAAAGCTTTATTGACTCATTCTTCATGTCACATTATGGTTAGAAGGGTATTAACCTCCTCCAATTCAGTGAGGTGCCTGCTGGAATAGGAGGCTGGCTACTTTTCCGTGGGCCACCCTGTATATTTACTTTAGTCTATCTTTCTGTTAGCTATTTTGTCTATATGTATGTTCGTTAGCCTTTGTATATTTTTGTCCATAAGTATGTATATTTGTCTATTAGTATTTATGTCTGTCCATTAGTCTGTATTTTTATTAGTCAGTGTGTCTTTCTATTTTTATGTATGTCCATTAGTCAACCTACTTGCATATTATTCTCTATTTCCATTAGTATATCTATATTTATGTCCATTAGTCTGTTTATAAGCATGTTCATTAGTATTTTTATATGTCTGTCTATTAGGATTTATTTTTGTCCATTAGTCTTTCTGTCAGATATTCTGTATATTCGATAGTCTTTGTGTCCATTATTCTCTGTATTCTCTAGGCTGTATGTTCGTTAGTCTCTCTGTCCAGTAATATGTCTTTCCTTTAGTATTTCTCTCTGCTAGTCTGTCCATTAGTCTGTTGGTTAATATTTATGTCTGATTTTCTTTGTCTGTTATATGATATTGAATGTTGAAGTTATAACTTTTCACCAGGGAATCCCGGTATTTATTTTATCGCATTGGAGTTAATAATTCTCTCTTCAAATTATTGATCGTGTTTTTTTTTAAAAAAAAACTGTCTCTAAAAAAACATAATTTGTACTATACTTAATTTTTATTAAAAATTTGATTCAATTTAATTGAAAACCCGGACTGGTGGACGTTAAGTTAAAGGTGTCAGTCTCGTTTTGTCTTTTTTGCCAGTGTCAGGGAGGGTGGAGTTTTTATATACTCGTATGTGTGTACTGAGTGTGTTTTATGATCAATATCTTTCAACTTTTTTCCCCTTACGCCCTAGTACCCGTTTGGACTATACACATACATTAACTGCGTTAGTGGAATATAAATGAGGAAAGTAGTCTTTTAGGGGAAAAGCTCCTACATTTGCGTAAAGAAGAGTGGAAAATTATTCAGTAAAAGAACGGCATTAGTAAACCCGACTGGTATTTTAACCCCATTAACCTCGTCACTAGTAATCGGGTCCAACATGAGAATGACGCCTTAAACCATTGGTCCCAAACTCAAGATAATCGAGGAGGCAAATTCACCAAATCGAGGGGGTGTTGCGGCTAATAAATAGCCTATAGAAACATGTTAGCTTCAATTTATTCTTTACTTTATTTTAGCCCCACGTAAATCTTTCGCCCGTACTATACATGTTTTAAACATGTTGGTGGAATGTAGTTAACATGTATCCACATTTGCACGAAGAGAGTGGTTTGACAGTTTAGGAAATACCATCACGCTGCCAGCTGGTATTTGAACTCCAGACCCCCCAACACAAACAAACCAGACCAAACTATCTAATTATAATAAAAGAGGGGCCTATTCAAAACAGAAAAGATCTCTAGCAGATCAAAAAACATAAAATATTCTTGAAACCATTGATCCTGTACATCAATCAAGTCACCATATTTATAATAAAAGTGAGAATTTAACTTTAAACTTGATTTGTGATTTTTTGTTTGTTTGTAAAAGTGACCCATTTTCTCAGAAGCTATCAAAGGTATTCACATAAAACATTCACTATAATTATAATTAATATAAAATAATAAAATTTTTAAACAACCATTATAAATTATAATCAGAAATGAGATCGTTAAGGATTTTAAACCATAACTTTTAAGAAATAAAAACTTTGTCAGAAAAAAAAAAGTTGATATTTACTCTGTTCATATTTTTAATAGATATGTGGAAAATTTTGGTAAAAAATGTTAATTGTATATCGTTAATGGTTCTTGAGAAAACGTGTTATAAACTGAAGAAAAATAGCATTGGTGACATAGTCGATTTCGTCTCCCCTAATAAACAAATATTCCTATTGGAATAGCGTTTATTTTGAGCATCGCCACGAATATTTGTGGCGGCTTGTTTGATTCAATGCTACAAATGAAACTAAGTTATTTACACAAGAGTAAACTGGCTATGTTCCTAATTAACATGAAATAGTTCCATTCACAAGGGACAAGGGAATGAGGAATAATGTAATGCTAGTTTAATTTACGTTTGAACCTTACATACCTTCACGTACGTGTGTCGGGAGTTACGTTCCCGGACTATTTGGTATTCGTTATTTATTTGTATTGATATTTCTATATACAGTAGTTGAGACTATTTTAAATAAAGTTTGATAACCAAGCTCGACATTAATTTCTTATGTGCTCTTTTTTTTTTTGTATCGCCGAGTCTTACTACCTGCTCAGGTTATACGCTTAAGTACTAATTAAGCTAATGGGCTAGGAATCAGGAAGGTTGAATGTAGAGGAAATTAACCCACATTTGCGTGGAGAGAGAGTGGATAAAACCATTTAGGAAAAACCACCCCCAAGTCATTCAAATGAGTTTCGAACCTTGATCCTTCCGTCCTCGGTTGCCTAGCTCAATAACGAAACAAGCGTGTTATATAACTACGCCACCGAGGTGGGTCATTACATTAATGATGTAGGGATGAAAAAGGAAATATTTTTGAGATAATATACCGCCATTTGCGTGGAAGGAGAGTGGGAAGCCATTTAGGAAGAACCACCCTCAGTATACCAGACCGAGATTTGAACCCCAAATTTTTTGTCCTCAGCAAGTAAATCTAATACGAGATTGACGCTTTAGACCATTTGACAACTTAAGCTGGTTGGTGTGATCTTCAAAATTTGTGTGGAATAATAAATAATGAATGTGACTACGCCAAATTTGTTAATATACTTTTATATCAGAACTTAAGGTGGGAATGTAGGAAGAGCGATACAAGGTGTTTTTTAATTTTTATACTCAAATACTTTTTCGATTAAAATAAATAAAATAATTCTCCAGTACAAACTCAGAGTTTAAATTTCTTCATATGGTGATATCAACAGTTCTTAAATATTTGTCAAGGGCTTTAAGTAATTTAATGAAAAGTTTAAAAATTTTCTCAACTGATTACACCATGATCATGATAGATATTTAACAACAGTTTATATCACCAGGTGAAGAAAATTAAGTTATATGTGTATACCGAAGCAATATTGTATATATTTTGGTCAAAATGTTTTTCTATAAAAACCGTAAGATCATTGGCCTACTCTCGCGATCCCTACATCCACACTTCAAACTATATTTTTAAAAACATAAAACACATAGGTATGCATACGGTCTAAGGCAGGTGAGTCGAAACTTATCCGACAAGTGTGCCATCTAAGGACTAGCGGAACTTAGAACTTGATTAGAGGGCCAGCCAGCTCTTATCTGCGTTTTTAAATGAGAGTTTTGATAATAAAAAATTATTTAATATTATGTAATGTAGAAGAATAACTCAATTTTTTTTTTTATTAATTCCTAAATTTCAGAGAAGAAAAATTTATTACACTGTCAAAGTGAGTGTCTTAGACAACAATTATTTCAATAAATTAAAGTAAAAAATTTAAAAGTTAATAAGAAGATAATAAATTGATATAGCCTTTATGTTTTAATATCAAAAATTTAGATAATATTTTACATATTAGTTTGTAACATGTTGTATTTGCTAGCCAATATATTTATGTTCGGTTCAGAGCGTGTTGTCTTCAACAGCATACAAGATGTACTTAAGTACGAGGGATTTCTAACTGTTGACTCCTCAAAGCTCATCGTGGCAGGATGTTGCGTTGAATGACATGGCTGTAGAAATATTATTGAAAAAAATTATGTAACTATGTAAAAAGTTGTATTTAATTTCATGTCGAAGAGTCACCTAAATAATGCTCGTGATACACCCAATGGCACGCGTGCCATGGATTTACCGTCTCTGGTCTAAGGTGTAAAGTTCGTAACATACTGGATTTAGGACTACAAAGAGCTTAAATTTGTGCCTTAGATGTGAATTTCTAAAATTGATTTATTTATAGATATACTTTACCCCAATACCTCTCTACGATATACATAGCAAGATTGAAAAACTTTATATATGTGCCTACATAAATAATTCGTTCTTGGATCAAAAAATATACACGCCAAATTTTGTTAAAATTGGTGGGGAGACCTGGTGGTCTAGGTTTAAGAAGTCAGACCTCTGTGCTGGGGGTCCGGGGTTCAAACCCCGGTCCTGGCACAGATTTATCTGATTGCCAAACCCTTCCTTCACCTCTGACAAGACGTGTATTAATCACAACTTGTGAATGTGGGGAATGCCAGGCCTCCACTGTGGTTAGGATCCCACGTTAAACTGTAGGTCCTCCATTTCATCTCACAATCACCCTAACATTGCACATTAGCGTAAGTGCGTATAACCCGAAGGTAGTAAGACGTGGTGATAATAATAATAGTTAAAATTGGCCCACGTATTTGACATAGGCTACATCGCATATCACATATCTAAACAAACAGACGAAATTTCAAATAATCAAACAAAGACTGAATCTGGCTTAAATTAAACAGTGTGTATATATATATTATAATATGTATTTTTTAATAAGTACTTAAGTTTAAGCTGGATATCATCAGCATCAAAATCGTTGCTGTTATGTTAATTTAAATTTAAACGCAAAATAAAATATCAAAACACACCGTGATCAATTTTCGGTCCTGCCAGGATTCTAACATAGTACTATTAAGTCAATAAATATGTCAGTCTTAAACAAGATAAAAGGTCTGAGACCCATTAAGTAGTAAAGAGCAAAACCATGTAATATTGTTGTATTAAGATTAATCGCATTCAAAGTATTCATAAACAAATACATTTTATAAAATGAGTCAAATAATATTATGGTTTATACTTTTGTGTTTAAAGAACTTTTCTAATAACATTTCACAGTATAAATGTATCTTAAAGAGTAAAACTAAAAATTATTTATTTTTGTGTGTTTTGTTGCACCCGTTTGATTTGGCTTGTTTACTCATTCAATTTCTCGATACTTATAAAATTGTTTCAAAATATTCTCACATTTTAATAAAATATAGTAAATGAATAAAAATAGTATAGTAATCTATGTTTACCTATTAAATATATTTAATTATTAATGAAGAAAAATAAGCAATAAACTTGCATTTTATTGATAAAAAATATTCAATCATTAATAACTAAGAAACTAACTAAAACTAAGAAAACCAGTTAGCATTTTGCTTATTTTAAACTTACTTGTAAATCTGAAAACAAATGTTATAAGGTGTAAGCAATTTAACCTTTCTCTGAAAAATAAAAGGCCATACTCTCTTACCATGGTTAACATCAGTGGTAAAAAGGCATACAAAATACTTGTAGAAAAAATAATCCTTGACATTTCTCGTGAAACATCTACTGACGTTGGTTGTCATATTTTAAACTTACATCATAGGTTAATCAAGTATTTTCATCACCTTTAAGTGAATGATAAGTCTGTTTGGCACGTTTCTTGATAATTCCGGAAGAGGAAAGAGTTGTTAGTACACCCAAAGAAGTTTTAAGATAACATTTTAAATACTCTTTATTTTTGAAGAAACAATTACAGAATCATCAGCACCTTCCATATTACATTAGTTCCAGACTCCCTGTGCGGTATTAACATGTGATATATTTTACACGTGCATTAAATTATCAAACTCAGAGCAAACAAATTAATTAACTAAGAGTCTACCTTTGCGAATAGTGAATGAGAATACCTGGAGTGATGAAATGATGGCTGGGGCACCTTAATATTGTTTCTTTAGCACTTATTAATTATTTCAGAGGATAGAGTTTCATGGCTGTGTGTCCTGAGGCTTAATCATAGTTTCACACGTTATGAATAGAAAATAATAATAATAATAATATTTAGCACCACGTCTTACTACACATTCGGGTTATACGCTTTATTTACTAATTACTCTAATGGCTTAGGAATTGGGAAGGTTGAATTAGAAGATAGTGAACCCGCATTTGCGTGGAGGGAGAGTGGGAAAACCATTTAGGAAAAACCGCCCCCAGTTCACCCGACCGAGATTCGAACCTCGATCTCCCCGTCCTCAGGAGTCGAGATCAACACGACTAGCGCGTTAGCCAACTACGCCACCGAGGCGGGTATGAATAGAAAAGAACGGGATGAGTGAGCCTAGAGCCATTAGAGGAGAAGGGCGGGAATTGTATCAAGTAACGATACATCAGTACGGTGCTGACAACTAGTGATAATTAATATAACTAATTAAAACAAAAAATAGAACAGAGCTGGCTCAATCGATATATTCATACTAAACACCCCCATTCTGGGGCAAGGAATGGGGTAGTTATGGGGTTCAACCCCCCCCCCCCCC
>CABFOV010000422.1:63535-96746 GCA_902141375.1 Timema poppense | reverse complement strand
CCCCCCCCCCCCCAAATAAAACCTACAAAGTCCTTACCATAAAGCTTAAAGCTTGCCTTGTATTAAACTTTAAATAACTTAATGAGGTATTCACTTTTCAAAATTTTGCCGGGAATAAACCCTCTAAATATTTTCTATAAGCATTTTATTTTAAAGAAAATTTTCAGGCGAATATTATTATGAACTGCTTCTAGAAGAATCCAATTTTTAAAAGAAATACCCATAATAGATTTTTTATGCATTTATAATGATTTTAATTCAAGCACTGAACACTTTAATTAACTACTAAAAGCAATTAATTTTCAAAGATGTGTTGGAAAAAGATCATTTTCAATAGCTTCCAAAGACAACCAGTTTTAAAAATTAGCTGGTTGAAGATAATGTCACATAGCTTCAAAGGATATATCATTTTAAAAAAATAAATAAAAATCAAGCAATGAACAATCTACATGTTTTTCTTAAATAAATAATTAGTTAACTATTCTCAAAATAGTTTTAAATGTGTTTTTTTTTGTAAATTGGCTGGAGCAAAAAGCCCGATTTAAAAAAAATTGGGGGGGTGCTATATTCTAAATAATTTCAAATGAGAATCGATCCAAATAACTTTTAGGAGCAGCTAATTTTCTAATTTCTAAGATTAACTGGGGGAGAGGAGGATAGAAAGTCCATAAAACACATGTTTTGTCCTTGTCTCTCCCAACCTTACACAAATAAATGTTTACCTCAACTGTATAACATAACGATTTCATAGGGTTTAATAATAAGCTTTAAAATAATGTCATAAACTTACTATTTCGACCCCCTCCCCAACAAAATTGAATTTTTCCTACTTCCATGCTCCCCTTTTTAAGCTAATTTGGTTGAATCTAATAATTTTATAGTTTTTCCCAAAACAAAATTTAAAGCATTCACTTTAAATATATAATTTTTTTATTAAATAAACTTTACAGAACGTTGAAAACACATCTTGCAATTTAGTCTATTTTTTAAAAAAAGTTAGAAAAGCTTAACCGGCAAAAATCAATTTACGAGCTGATTTCTTTTGAAAATAATACAAATTTATTTTAAAATATCCATCATGTTCTAAGTAAAATAACAATATAAAGATTGGATTAGAGTATTTACATTAAAAAAATGAATATTTAAAATATTCGAAAATCACAAAGGAGTTTCACAAACAAGCACAACACACAATTTCCAGACATTAATTACTGAAGTTCCAATAACAGCCACTAGAGTGTACCAAAACTTACTACGAAAATTTGAAGTGGTTACATATGTTACTATGATCCAGCATAAGTATTTTCTTAGCCCATACCCTCCAGTTAATTTCGCAATAAAGTTAATAAAACTAATTTGAGAGATTAGTCTTACTGCAAAATTAACCTGGTTTGTCCAACCTTATAAAGTTATGAAAAAAATACTGGTCAACGTAAATTAAATTGGTTTTATATTTGTTGTAACATTTAAATATTTCTGGTTGAAATAATTGCTTAGTCTAGAGAAATATATATAGATCTAACATTAAAAATCAATAAAAAATATATATGAGAGCTTTAATTTTTATAGGACATTGTTTTCTATATAACTTTTTATATCTTATGTCTCTAAGTCCCAGTAGAAATAATGAAACACCTTAGAGTCACGTTGGCACCCAGGACAATTGGAATAGTAAGTTTTTGAAAGATCGAACATAAAAAAAATATATATGCTCTCATTTCACACAGCCGTTTACAATTTCAACTTTCAAAGTACTTTATACATTTCAAATAGAAAAAAAAATCAGGTTCGATGTCATGGAATTATACTACTTGTCGTTTCAAAAAGCCGTTAAATTCGAAGTAGCCTTTATACATGCACGTTGCAATAAACTTTCGTTCTTTTGTTTTGTATATATGTATATGTATGTGTGTGTGTGTTTGTGTATGTGTGTGTGAGCTCTCCCCTGAAACTTGTAATGATAGGTTCTAACGAAGAATTGAAAGGGTGGCGTATATTTGAAACGCTATTTTCAATCTGTAATTTGCTGCGAGTGGGTGTAATAAAGTTCGACAAGAGAGGGTGGCATAGGGGATGAAAGAGGTGGTGGGTGGGGTGTTCAAGAGAAAAGAGGTGTTTTACAAGTGTAAAACAGTATAGTATAATGTTTCAACGAGTAGAAATTTCACGATTCAGACGAAATAAAAAAAAACTTCTAAAAGTCGTATATCCGAGTATGCTTGTGATTTTTTAGGTATCTAAACGTTTCAGGAGGATAAAGATTCCCATTTTCAGTCAAAGGTTTATCATAAGCCCCGACAACATGTGTAAAATATAACTTAACAACTTTATTTGAAGTGATACGTGAAGGATTAGGCCTAGCCTTAATTCTATAGAACATCTTCAAATATTGAAACTCGAAAAGAATAAAATAAACATGTCTTGAGAATTTTGATTTTTAAATTATTAAATTCCAAATAGAAGACTAATAATATATAAAAAAGGAATGAAATGATTGAACATCATATTATTGAATTCCAAATAGATTAATAAGATAATCCGAGCTTGTGCCATACGTGTGAGTAAAAGATAAATTGAAAGTAATTTTCAAGAACATACACCTCGATTTTTCAAGGTCATTAATATAATATTTTTTAAATGGGAATATATGCTTTTATTGATGAGTTTCAAAACTGATTTAAAATACTAATTTAATAATTTATTACTTTAAGATGACCTGAAGTCCAACATTCAAATCTGTTAATTAATTATTAACTTAATTATCTAACCTAAACAAATATGTTTGGTAAGATCTCTCTCAGTAAATATTTTCAGGTATTGTTGGCATGGATTATTGGATAAAATTTCTTCAAGCTAGCTATACATTTCTATCAAATACTCTAATTCCACTATATTTTTAAATGCACTTTATTACCCACTTCGGTGGCCGCATGGTCTAAGACGAGACGTTACACTTGCAGTAGACTAGACCATCAATGACGGGGAGATCGAGTATCGGTTGGGTGAACTAAGGGTGGTTTCTCCAAAATAGTTTGCCAATCTCCCTCCACACAAATACTGGTAGACTTCCTATAAATATAATCTTTACTATCCATAAAACCACTAGAGTAATTAATACATAAACATATAACCCGAACGGATAGTAAGACGCGATGCTAAAAAAGAACAACTTTGTTTAATTATAGTTTTTAACACTGCCATACTATCATTTCTATCTTTTTCTAAATTTCCGCGTATTACTATATATTCAATTTATTAGCCAATATGGTAAATACTCTAATGGGGTAAGGATGAGGTAGGAAGCATTTTTGGAGTAGGAGAGTGTAAAACCAGAAAGGAAAAACACCCCCATTAGACACGACAGGGATTCAAATCCCGTCATCATCTAGCCAGTCTTAAACCAGAATGCTGCCTTACACCACTGAAGTGAGTCCTTTCGAGAAGACAACATATTTATACTAATAGGATAAGGAGCAGAAAGAATCTAAAGAAAACGTGTTCTATATCTGCGTGAATGGAGATTGAGAAACCATCCAAGAAGAAACCTCCACGGTTCATCCGACTACGTCTTGATCCCTGAATCCCCAGTAAGTAGCAATATAATCTATGGCAATAGTGACGCTTTAGATTAGTGGCTCTTAACCGGTGTTCCCCGAACTGGTTTTATGTGTTCCACCAGTAAAAGTTGCCACATTACAACAGTTCTGAGTGACGATAGCTAGATTTAGGCCAGGGCTCCACAGGCGTGAATTTACTGCTTAAAATAGCGTGTTTTTTTACAGCTAGAATGGCTTCTATTTTGAGCTGGCTACATGAGCAGTAAAATCACTGCTTTTAGACAAGCGGGAACACAACTGTAGCGCAGCCGGGGGATGGCTTCACGTGCAATTTTTCACTGCGCATTTCGTTAACATAACAGAACTGCAAACGAAGGCGTGATTCTCATATGTATATGGGTTTATTTTAGTATTTTTATTTTTTCAGATTTATACAATAGTTCACCGTCAAATTCCACTTTACACTAAGGTATATTTAAGGTTGGCACTAAAAATATATTTTATCTATCTACTTAGCCAAAATAATAATACACTTAAACTTAAACTATATAAGTTAACAAACAAACACTTTGCAAAACTATGGAGACATTCTAATAATAATAATATAAATATTTAGCACCACGTCTTACTACCCGTTCTTGTTATACGCTTTAAATACTAATTACGCTAATGGATTAGGAATTGGGGAGGTTGAATTAGAGGAAGTGAACCCGCATTTGCATGGATGGAGAGTGGAAAACCATTTAGGAAAAACCACCCCCAGTTCACCCGACCGAGATTCAAACCTCGATCTACTCGTCCTCAGCAGTCGAGCAGCTCAACACGACAAGCGCGTTAGCCAATTACCCCACCGAGGCGGGTTGTATAAAACTGACTCTAGAGATGATAGAACTATTGTTTCTAGTTCTTCTAGACAGAAAATATTGAAAGAGAGCAAAAAAAAAAAAGTTTAAACGCACATGATCTGCTACGTGATCGGATGAAAAAAGGATCGTTCTTCACACTATTTAACGATCTGAAGCATTCAAAAAATGGCAGGATGACAATTCACTAAAAAAAAACTTTTATGTTTATTGAATTTAAACTCGTGGTTAAAACTATAAAAATAGTTTTGTGCTTGACTTTCAATTAACAACTGACTGATTGATGGTAGTTGTCAGAACTAAACACTGTGTTATACATTTGTATCTCAATGAAAACGCTCCTATTAAAAATACAGTATTTCAAGTGGTGACTCACTCACTCAGACACAGTGACCCTGTCTGTCACGTGTGATGGAGCTCGGACATCAGTAGAGTCACTGTGACTGTACCAGTCACTGCAGTGTTCCAATATGAGCTCTCCTATTGAGACTACAGTATTTCAAGTGGTTACTCACTCATTCAGACACAGTGACCCTGTCTGTCACGTGTGATGGAGCTCGGACACAGTAGAGTCACTGTGACAGTACCAGTCACTGCAGTGTTCCAATATGAGCTCTCCTATTGAAACTACAGTATTTCAAGTGGTGACTCACTCTTTCAGACACAGTGACCCTGTCTGTCACGTGTGATGGAGCTCGGACACAGTAGAGTCACTGTGACTGTACCAGTCACTGCAGTGTTCCAATATGAGCTCTCCTATTGAGACTACAGTATTTCAAGTGGTGACTCACTCATTCAGACACAGTGACCCTGTCTGTCACGTGTGATGGAGCTTGGACACAGTAGAGTCACTGTGACTGTACCAGTCACTGCAGTGTTCCAATATGAGCTCTCCTATTGAAACTACAGTATTTAAAGTGGTGACTCACTCATTCAGACACAGTGACCCTGTCTGTCACATGTGATGGAGCTTGGACACAGTAGAGTCACTGTGACTGGACCAGTCACTGCAGTGTTCCAATATGAGCTCTCCTATTGAAACTACAGTGTTCCAAGTGGTGACTTACCCCGACACAGTGACGTGTGGCATTGTATAACCTTATATTTTTAAGTTTTAGGATTTAAAAAAATCATGACTAGACGAAACTAAATATTTTTATCGATATGTTAAGTGAAATTTCACAGCTATGTAAAAAAAGTAAATAATTGGAAATATTTATTGGTATATATATCAATGGATTGTAGTACCAATGGCCACATATTATAGTGTTAAAATGTTATAAAAAAATTTTATTGAGTAATATAATTTATTAGGCCCCCTCAACTTTATACTTTATAGTTAAATTTTTACTCATCAAACGAAATCAACTTTCTATAGATTTTGAGCATTCGGTGTTTAATTTTAAGAAAAGTATATATTATTCTTCTTCACTCCCCGATGATACATTTAAAATGATCAAATTCCCAGCTTTTTATCTATGTGTTTCTCCAAACCACTTGAGTTAAGAACCTAGCTATTTTACTAATCAACAATAAATATTTTATTTATCGATGTACCACTATACCATAATCAGGGTTTCCATGGTGATTTAAATAAATACATATTGTAAGTTGAGATATTGTGTACACAGTGTAACATACGGAATTTCGCTAAAAAAAATAGGTTTCTATTTGGAATTTAATATTTTGTTTGATATCATGAACCCCTGAACTTTAAAATTCGTGTTCACTCATCAAAATTGACTGAACTCTTAACTCATAATTTTTATATTCAGAAATGAGCTCTACAAATTATATAAGCCTTTATTAATATCTTTCCTCAAACACAAGAGGTAATATTTTAACAGAATACGTTGAGAAATTTGGTTTTATTGTACCGTTAACTTATTACCCATTTGGGTTATACTCTTAAGTACCAATTACAATAATAGGTTAGGGAAGAGAAAGGTTGAATTTAGAGGAAATGTAATAGCATTCACGTGGTGAGAGTGGAAAACCAGTTAGGAAAAACTACAACGGTACACCCAACCTGAATCGAACCACGATCCCCCCATCATCATAACTTTAGTCCATTGAAAGGGTAGCGCCTTAGACCATGTATACACTGAAGCTGTTGTTAAGTTAATTGAGTCTTAGTGTTTTTATTATTCAGATCTTGAAACAAAAATACTTCACTCATAGGATATTTACCTTCAATTTAGGTGATGACCTTAGGCAATTTAATTTTAAGTGTTTCACATATCACGATTTTACATTACGTAAACTTACTTTTAGAGCTGAATTAATAAGTGCCTTGGTTCACTTTTATTATTCCACTTGGCTAAGCAGAGGGTTGTGTTAGAAATGAATACGTAATGCATAATGCACACAGGGCTGAAACACAAAATAATTATCTCGTATGTTTTATGCATAGAAATCAGGAAAAGGCGGCTGATTTCATTACGTGGCCCTGGGCGCGTAGAAACACCGTCACCAGATTTTTTTTTTTTTAATATCTCATTTTCTCTTCTCCGTATGCATTGTTAAATTCCCAACGAGACAAATGGTTGCAGTCAATATTGAACTGTGAAGGAGAATATGTTTGAAACGCTGGCAGGTTTGTCTAGAAGGATGGCGTCTCTTTAATCAAAGAGGACGGGATTGGTTACGACCGGAGTCACGGAAGGTGGTATTTCAATCTTTCCTTCAGGATATTTATTTAAATAATCTCTTCCTCTTTACTCCACTAAATCAAGTAGTTAATCAATTTGATTCAAACTTTTTTTTTTTTAAATCCTTGAATAGCATTCCGGTTTCAAGGTTTTTCTTTAACGCTTTTAAAATATCCACATTTAAGAGATGTGTTTTTTTGGTGCGAAATACGATGCAATATCAAATAAAGGTTCAGATTTTACAGCTTTAAAATTATTTTCATTTTAAATCAGACAAAAAAGTGATGAAAACAGGGTATACGTAAAATAATAAAGTAGTGACAATGTATGGGGATGGATCATTTTTCATATATATATCAAATTTAACCAAATCAGTTAATTTACTTAATAAAAACTAATCTACTCAAATTTTAAAAACTTATTTTAACCAACCAAATTAACTTAACCTAATGGAAATTTACCAAGTGCAACTAAACATAACCCACTTCAGTAGAAGCAGGGTCTAACGCAATACTCTCGCAAATGATTATACAACCGATGATGGGGAGATTGAGGTTAAAATCTCAATCGGGTGTACTGGCGGTGGTTTTTTCAAAATTGTTTTCCACTCTTTCTCCACGCATATGTGGGTAAATTTCCTATAAATATAACCTTCTTATTCATAAAACCATTAGAATAACTAGTTCATAAACGTATTGCTCGAATGGGTAGTAAGATACGGTGATAAAAATAACTAATCATCGCACTAACTTTTCTAAACAAACATAGCACTAGCCTTTAAAAACTTGAACTCGCGTAGTAAAATTTAACCTATTTTACATAACTTAGCTTATTTAAATAAATTGGAACTATTAATTAAAACAAACTTATCTCCACGTCCTACTACCCAACCGATCCATACGGGTATTTAAACTAATAGAGCATGGATGAGAAAAATGAAATCTAGAGGAAGCCTATCAGCATTTTCGTGAAATATGGATAGTAAGCTACAGTAATTATGAAAAAATAGATTTACACTACACATGGACAAGATATGAACCCTGACCTTCTCAGCTCCAGACAAATCAGACTAGACAAACTTAATGTAGGATGGAAGGGAAGTGCGTGTAAAGGTAAGTGATTTTGAAGATTTTATAGCAAACAATTATTGTTTTAAGCAAAAATAAATCAAAATTTTTTCCAGTTCAGTAGAAACATGAAGGTTAGTTCTCTTCGCGTGTTGATATGAGCAGTTGTTGAATATCTGTCATGACTCATTAGTATACTGGCAACTGTTGAGAACTATTTAAATAAAGACAAAACAAGTTGTCATCGCGTTCTAAAACATCCTCGTGAGATATTCATGTACTGTTGGTATCATCATGTGAATACAATTTAAAAAAAACAACATTTTTTTTACTGACGACATTTTATTTATTTTGTCCTGATTACCAAACCCTTCCTTCACCTCTGACGAGACATCTTGTGAATGTGAGGAATGCCAGGCCTCTACCGTGGTCCGGATCCCAAGTTAAACTGTAGGTCCCCCATTTCATCTCACATATCACCCTACCATTACACATTGGCGTAAGTGCGTATAACCCGAACGGGTAGTAAGACGCGGTGCTAATAATAATAATAATATTTATTTTGTCGTAAAAAGTGAGAAAATACTGCACTTAACTCATGTATCCTTCATAGTTCACGTGCTCACGGGGGGTGGGCATAGGAACAGTTTTTAACCTATTTTTGTCTAACCTGTTATGTTAATCTCGGAAATATCACTTCGACTGGTGCGACCCCATGTAAAAATTCAGATTAAATATTTGCAACGATGGTCACAGGGTCTAAGGCGTGAAGTTTACATTTTCTGGGTCACCCGTGATGGGTAGATCGGGTTTCGATTCTTGGCCATGTGCAATCTATGGGTGTTTTAATCATTGTATCTTTAGGTTTAACTTTCTCTCTCCTTGAAAGCGCAGGCACTTTAAAAAAAAACTTTACCCACTCCGGTTGTCGAATGGTCAAAGGCGTAACTCTCGCTGCTATGTGCAAGGAGAACAGAGCTCTAATCAAGTTAAGTTGTTCTGAGTTTCCCCTACCCTCAAACTATATTTACTCTCTCCCGCCACGCAAATGTAGGTATACTTTCTTAAAATACCACCACCCTCATCCCTTAACACAGTAACATTGTTTGTTCATATGCACAAATCCCGAACGTGTATTAAGATGAGGTGAAACATATATTAATCTCCCCTTCCTAATTCCTATATTTTGCATTAATTCATATCCACCCCTCGTCTTGAAAATAATAGTCAAACACACGTATACATACACACACATCTCTTGGTGACATTCAAGATCAGACAAAGGAGTCAGCGGGCTAGTGAAAGGACATTTTGGGAATCTCTTTCACACAAATTCAATAACGTATATTTTAAGTTCTATTAGTTTTTGTGACATATTATTAAAACTATTTACATGAAATAGAAAGGTAAAAGTTTTTTCAAATATTATTAAGCTACATTGTTTATTAAGATTTATAAATACTCACCCCCTTTTATAAAACGCTTTGATTCAGAAATCAATTTAAAAACAACAACGAAATAACATTGTATTTTATGCACGTGTATCCTTTCGGTGGCCAAATTGTCTAAGGCGTCAATCTCATTTTAGACTGTTCCACTGGTGTCGGTGGGATCGGGGTAGGAATCCTCGTCGTATCTACTAAGGGCGATTTTTTCCTTAGTGGTTTCCCACTCTCTTTCCAGGCAAATGCTGGTATATTACCTATAAAATGCTTCCATCTTCATCCCTACTCCGATGATAGTACACGCGTACAACCTGAATAGGTTGTAAAACCTAGGAATAAATAAAAATATATGTGGCGGTATTTCGACTACAAAGTTCTTGCTGCTGTAATAAAATATAAGTTTTGATTTCTTAGGTGCCCGTTTGACTCCCTCCTCTCTGGGCAGACCCGGCAAACGCTAAACTTGACGGTTTTTCTCTTTGGTCCATAGTAGAGCTACCTCATATATGGATGTATAAGAAAACAACTCGCAAAAGTTATCACCTAGCTGGTTAGTAGCACTTTATTTTGGAATAATGACCCTAGAGTTTTAAGAGGGGCTTAGAAGGGTAGTTGTGGCTAGTGAGGACGGGCGTTAGTGTGGGTGTGTTTCAAATGGCACGCACCCTCCAAACAAGGTTAATTAAACCAGAGAATTTACGTAAGGGAAGCTCAAACTGACCGACCACAACAGCTGAACATTTACCACCTACATTCCCCCCCTTACCTCAATCCCTCTAAGCAAACCTCCGCTTACAAAGCGCTAAGCTGGCACTTAAACCCAAAAGGACTTCTTTCCCGTGGATCATGTAGAACACGTTGATTCGACGATTTCTACATCGGTGGTCTTGTTGGCAAGGGGGATAGAGGAGGAACTTGAACAATTGGTTACAACACTTGTCTAATTTATGATAATACTTCACAACCCGTTTGATCCATAATACTTCAAATTTCTAAAGGCGAGAGTGACGATAGTTATTTCACGTGCTAACTATGAGAAAAAAATGGAATGTTGGAGTAATTCATTGACATTATTTATTTTATTACTAACCCGCCTCGGTGGCGTACTTGGTTAACGCGCTAGTCGTGCTGAGCCTGACTGCTGAGGACGGGGAGATCGAGGTTCGAATCTCGGTTGGGTGAACTGGGGGTTGTTTTTCCTAAATGTTTTTCTACTCTCCCTCCACGCAAATGCGGGTTCACTTCCTCTAATTCAATCTTCCCAATTCCTAATCCATTGGCGTAATTAGTACTTAAAGCGTATAACCCGAACGGGTAGTAAGACGCAGGGCTAAATAATTTTTTTTAATTACTAGTAATATTTACAACGGTAGACAAAACTCTCTCCATTCAAAAAATATTAAGCACATCGTTTTAAGAACTGTCATTTTGTTGTAGGCCTATTCTTGATTAATCTTTGGGTTTCAAGCTGAAATATCACCCATAATTTATTTTTATATTTGAAGTTGAAATTATTTATTGGTGATCAAGTTATAGAAATGAAATTAATACAATATTTAATAGTATTCCATAACCCGCTTCGGTGGCTGCCTGGTAAAACGCGCTACTCTCGCGTAAGACTGGACTGCCGTTGACTAGAAGATCGAGGTTAGAATCTCGGTTGTGTGTACTGAGGGTAATATTTCAAAATGGTTTTCTACCATTCCCGAGTAAATGCGGGTGCACTTTCTCTAATTTTAACATTCCTAATCACTAAAACCATTAGAATAATTAATAGATACATAAGCGTACAATCACAATGGGTGTTTAAAAAATAGTACTTTATATTTATAGAGAACTTCTTATCACGTGACCTAACACGTAATTCTCATAATTTGTGCCCATATATATAGAGATAGGCACAAATTATATATATATATATATATTACATTGTGCCCATATATATAGAGATAGGCACAAATTATATATATATATATATTACAAAATACTGGATTGATTGCTTCAAAATATAATTTCAAATCACTTGAAATGAGCTATTTCAAAAGGAAATCTTTTAAGCAGCCATCATATTGGAATGGATAGCCAGACTGAAAACAATGTAGTCCTACATACGTCGTTTGGCCGAGGTTCAAACAATTTATCTGCCAAATTTCGTTAAAATTGTTCCACTTTAAGAGTTATCATGTTGCAAAGATCTAAACAGACAGATGAAATGCCATATGATAAAGTTAAAACAGAACCTCACTGTTTCCTTTAATAATGAATAATAATATATAATAATGATTATTTAATATTATATAGAAAAAACTAACTAGTTTTTATTTCTAAGATCTACATGCATGGATATCCGGGGCAAAATGGTTGAAAACTATTTTAAGAAATCTATTTTAGCAATGATTCAAAGTAATTATAAAAAACTGTATTCCCTGAATCACTTGGAGTCAAGGATGACCATATGTTATTTCTACACCATCATAATATATAATGATTAATGGTTGTTCAGTCAAAAGAAACAAAGCAACTTTGAACATCAGCGAATACCACGTGCTAGTAAAATAATCTCCCGTGACACTTTAACAAGAAATACGTAAGCACGCCATTTCTATTTTAGAATATATAAATATAGATTACAAATTAAATTATCTATATAAAATATATGTTCAATTTATAATTTTAATCTAAAATTAAAAACTGTGTCATTTGAATAGTTTTAAAATAAAAGTTTAAGGTACATACTGGGTATAAACTTTAATTAAGAAAGAACATTATGGTAATTGGTTGAGTTGAATTCCGGGAATAATAATTTTAGAAATGAATCGCTTAAATTTTAGATATATATAGATTAACGTTTTGATAATTTAGTGTTATAATATATTATTTTTACACATTGATGGAATCGAGGATTAGTTCATACTGTCCGATTTGCTTGTTTAGATAATGTCAACGTTTTGATCGTGAGTTGTTCCACTGAAGGTGATTTTTAGAAAATTGTTTTCCTTCTCCTTAATTAAGCTATATTTCCTTTGAACTTTAATTTTCTGATATCCACTTCGGTAGCCGCATGTTCTAAGTCACTACTCTCGCAATAGACTAGATTAATAACAATGACAAAAAGACCGAGGTTCAAATCTCAGTCGGGCGTAAGAAGGTGGTTAGTTCCAAAATTGTTTTACACTCGCTCTTCTAACAAATATGGATACACTTACAACGAATATAACCTTCATAATAACTTTAACCATTAGTGTAATTATTATTATTATTATTATTAGCACCGCGTCTTACTACCCGTTCAGGTTATACGCACTTACGCTAATGTGTAATGGTAGGGTGATTGCGAGATGAAATGGAGGACCTACAGTTTAACGTGGAATCCAAACCACGGTGGAGGCCTGGCATTCCACACATTTACAAGTTGTAATTAATACACGTCTTGTCAGAGGTGAAGGAAGGGTTTGTCAATCAGATAAATCTGTGCCGAGACCTCGGATTGAACCCAGGCCGCCAGCACAGAAGTCTTACACCTTACCCTTAGACCGTCAGGTCACCGGTAATTAGTACATAACGTATAACCGGAACGTTTAGTAAGACACGGTGCTAAACTAAAATGTCCTGATCCCTGCATCATAAGTGTAATTAAATGAAATTAATTGACAGATAATAAATTATAATCTATATATATACACTATAAGGCGAGATCTCCAAACTACGGCCCGTGGGCCACATCCAGACCGGCACAAGAACATAGCTGGCCCGTCCCAAGATTTTATCAAAAAAACCAATTAATTGTTTATCTTTGTTATTTATTAACCACACAGTTTATTTGGCATATCTGGTTTCTGTCCGCATGCGTGTCTTCCCCATGACACCAAGACAGAGTGCAGTCGGAATTGCAAACCCTCATTTTCAGAGGCAGGCACCATTTCTTAAACCTAAAACAGAATGGCTTGACTGTGACGATTTTTAGGAAGTTCCAAGTCCCTCGGCAGAGGGTCATAAAAGTAAATTGCAGAAAGATGTTACCTAATTTTAAGAAATTAAATTATATTGACTAATAATTATTATAAATATAATTTATTTCATATAAATTGATTCATATCTCACAGAGAAGAACCAACGTGGATATCCTTTTATCAAACACTAACTGGCCTAGGAAAGTGGCAATTTTTACAGATGACAATGGCAATATGACTTGAATCTAAATTTGCAAGTTGAAACAAATTCTATTTATTATCTATCTGCACATGTCAAGGCATTTAGGGTAAAAATAATGCTACCTGAAAAACAGTTGAACGTTACATTGGCCCGCAAAAACGTGTAAAATATATTATGTGGCCCCCATAGAAAAAGTTTGGAGACCCCTGTTATAGGGTAAACTGACTGTATTCAGTGATTTACTTTATATCGTGATAAACTACCAAGACTGACTCCAAGCACGCTCAGGAATGATACGTGTAACCGACCAAACAATTATGAGTCATGCCTACCATCTGTTGGCAATAAATGGAACTCAGTGTAGAATCCCTACCTAACACTGTGAAGGTTAGAGTGTAATTTATCATGATATAATTATATCACGGAATATAGTCAGTTTACTAATATATAACTTACCTTATCACAAAAAACTTGCATCAGTTTTAAGTATATTGCTTACATTATATAGTAGAGACTCGATAGTCCAAATTAAATGGTACAGAAGCTTGTTCGGATTAGCGAAAGTTCGGATTAATAGGGAGAATACGGAAGGGTCAACTGGGAGGAAGAGTATTTTCACCAATTTTAAGTAAATTTGGAATAAGTTTGATGAATATTCACATTAATTAAATAATTAATTTATAACACATTGTAGCATGTAAATCAGACAGATTGGACATCTACAATTAAATATCAATATTTTAATAATTTACGAAAGAAAGAAATAATATTAACATATTAAAAAAAGTAATCTACCTCAAAGTTTAGTTTCTCTGATTAGATGCAGTAAAATAAAATTACGTATCTCCCTAAATTGAAAGACGTGGTTGTTCAAAAATATTGTCTTTTGATAAATAGGGTAGAAGATATCAAAGAAGAGGATTAACGTTATCATATTTATGAATAAAATACGTTAACGCATGCCCTTTGCCATTGGATGATGTCGGATAGATTTACATACGCTTGCCATGCTGTCTACAAGAAAATATAGTAGATTACATCTAAATTACAAATTCTCATTAAAATAATAACTGATCCTAAATAATTTAATCAAACCAGATATATTTAAATAGAAGATGCTTTGGTATCTACTCACCATATCAAGATGTCCTCGGATTTGGCTGCCACATATTTGAAACGAAAATTATTCAAAGATGGCAGCCCCATGTTCTTGCATTATAACACCTGACTAAGAAAAGGAGTGTAGATTGAGATGACACACTGACCTACTCCACGTCAGAAGACTAGCGGCCGTTTAAGGAATCATGTTTTCCCCTTACCCCGCAAGCGGCTTTCACGGATTAACTTTCTTTTCACCCCACCTTCATCCGTCCCTCTCCTTGTCTATATTCTTGAGTTTATCACTCTTTTTTGCTTTGTTCCGTTCGTATCAGATTTGGGACTATATATAGGGCTGCTCCCAGGTTCACATTATACCCGTTCTACTACAACCAAGCGTCGAAGGAGGAACTTTTACACCGTCACGTAATCAAGAAGAGCAACGAACATGGAGTATTGGCCGTCAGATACACCGTCACCCTGGCCAGGATGTCTTGCTTGGAGTACTTGAGTTTCCTGAAATCGTCGTCAAGTCGACTTAAGGTCTAGTTTTTGATTAAAAAACTAGACAATGTAGATCTAGATTTTTTATTTTTTGTCGAAGTATATTTTTATTAACTTAAAATTATGTCAAATGGATAGTAAAATCATTTAAAGTTTGGTTGACTTCAAGATGGAAGAATTTCAGTTAATTCATTTAATATCGTGTCCTGCAGTCTGAAGGACAAGTCTAAATTTAGTGACTTAGTGAATCAAGTCCTAGCTACTATTTTTTCCTCTGTCCTTATGATACAGTCTTTACATTATGAGCCTTTGGCTTAGAAAGTTGTAATGTCTTAGTTATCGACTTGTTAACTTCCACAAGTTCCATTAATCTATTTTGAGCCAATATTTCTCATGACGCCGTGTACGTCGTGTGCATCTGTTTAATTTTTTGGATGGCTACAACCAGGCTGTCAGTCTTGTTTTCCGTGTCACAGTTGAGTCAATGGAAATCTATATTTTGGGTTGGTCAAGTAGTCACGCTTCTAGTGCAGTTTTAGCTTCGGTGAGAAAACCAGGGAGCTGCAATAGAGTCATAGTGGGGTCCGAGAAAATAATACCTACTTTTCTTGCCTGTTGTTTGGATTCTATTGATTGTGTTGCTCTTAGTGTAATTGTTATTAGAATTTTATGTACTATTGAATGCTCTGGCAGTACTGAAAGGGAATAAGACCAGCCATAGTATTATTTTGTTGACACCTGTTTCTTAGCCATCGACCGCTGTTATCAACAGATCTTTCTGTTGTTTATATATTATCCGAAATGTTTAAAGGATATTATTTTGAAAACCCAATCAAGCAAAACTGATTAAAATTTACATGTATATCTTGTTCATTACCTTCAGTTAGTAACTATTTAATTGTTCTGCTTTTTAGAAAAACTTCTACCTGTAGCTTGGCGCCTGCACAGCCCTTGTAGCTACAGTCAATATATCACAATTCTCAAAGTCTTATTGTGTGCATCAAGCTTCCGACGTATAACCTTTAATATTATTGTAAACCTTAAATTTTGTTATATCGGTTTTATTTACTAAATCTATATATTGTTAAACTTAATTCCTTTTTGCAATATAAATTGTGTAGCCTGTAGGACTCGAATGCCTCAACATGACTTATACTGTAGATTGATATTTACAAAAGTTTACATCTATTTTACAAAAATGTAACTATATTTAGTTACACATTGTGTGGACTTTAACATGTAAATATTTAGCAGTTGTTTTAACTGTTTATTATAATATTATTATCGTTTAACTTTGAGTTTGATATCAATAAATTATATTTTATTTGTCTTAGTCTTTTTCTCCCTAGTCTTTAATTTTTTTTTTTGGACTAACCGGAATTTTGGACTACCAGCCCTATGTCTAAAGGGTTTTGACTGTATTTATACTAAACCTACATTATATATATTGAAGAGTATAGGAGTCATGACATTCTTTAGAGCACCGATTAATTGATCATAAAAACAACAAAAATAAGGTGGATATTTTCTAAAATTTGTCGGAGAACAATGAATAGTTTATTACAAATTAATATCCATATGAAAAAATCTGAAGTAATTGAATTGCATGTTGTATTAACTTAGTTTATTAGATTAGAATGAAATATTACAATTATTTAGTTAATACATCCCTTTATAAATGATTTTAATGTAAAAGTAAAATTAGAATGTGTCTCAACTTGTTTTCATAGCTACATAATAATTGTAACTTGAGTGATGTTCATGGTGAATAAATACTCTATGTGAATTATTGAGAGATAGTTATAATTAATGTAATATCTTATTAGAGTATTCAATATAGTTAATTCAATAAATAAATAAGCATTATTAGAATGAATGTGACATCCCAAATTTAAAGAAGAAAATAAATAATCTTCATGCTCAATTTCCTCGCGAACACAAAGGCCAGACCAAAAACTACTGCTGGACAATCGCAACTAGTTGTGTTACGAAAGAAATCTTGTTGGGATGAATTTCATCCTACAAACACGTGTCTGTTCCACCACCTTCTTTGTCTCCTTCGATTCTTTATCTCTTCGGAAAGAACAAAATAAGCCGCAGCCGCAATCGTCGTTCTGGAGGACATCTTTTAGCGAAGTAGCGATTGGAAACAGAGACAATTTTGTTGTTTTGGTGTAGATTCTTTGTAGCATGCTACAGAAATAACAAGGAGCTGTGTTCTCCTACATACAACATTGAGTCAACATGTCGCATGCTACATGTTGCCTCTTGTTGCCTTGGTGTAAAAGCCACCTTAAATCGAAGCAGCGAGAATCGAAGAATCAAATTAGCGATAATCGTAATATTAAGATCGATTCTCGATTATTTCGTAACCAGTAGAATTGAGGGTATCGAGGTATCGAAGAATCATGTTTGACAGCCCTAATATATAGAGTATGATTTTGGTAGGAAGAACAGTAGAAGCTAGTTACTAAAGTTAATAAGACTATCTTAATATATTCATGTAGCAAATCATTTGATATGATGCTGTCACTTTTGATAGATTTTATCTATAAAATAGCACAACAATAAAATAGAAAAATGTTATCAATTCTGACCTCGAAGAAATATGTTTGAATTCTGTCTACTGTTCTTCCAACCAAAATCAGGGTATACATAAATAAGTTATATAATATAATTTATATATAGCTTAGGTAATGTAATAGGTATATATAACTTACATTATATACACTGAATATATATATACACAATAACTTCTTTTTTCATTTAAGATATTACTATAAATTGGTTTCATTTATATTTTTATCATCACATTACAATTTATTAATATTTATCGTGATCCCCCACACCCCACCGGATGCCTCTTACAGGCTGTAAATCACTGCTAGGTGAGAACAGAGGTTAGACTACGACAGGTGAAAGAATCTGGAACATTCCTTTATCGACCTGCCCTCGCTAGTACTATGAGGCTGGTTGGAGTGGGGGACGGGGGCTGTGAATAGAGCTTGGAAAGGGAGGGGGGGATGCTGGTAGTGCCCGGTATCTGAACCAACGACCTCTGGACTCTATTAGAGAGTCCACATGACTGCCATTCCATGGCTCGCCACAACCCCACACACTAATGCCCTTCGTGGGGGAGGGGGAGGTTTAGGGGAGGTGTAGTAGATAAAGGGGTAGAGGGTATGGGGATAATGGGGTTTATGTGGGAGGCTGCACTCTACTAGGTTAGAATTGACCTTGACTGGAAGGTGTTTACTGATATTAATAAAGGCCCTTTTAGTAAAATTGAATAAAAATGATGAGTTTGTTTTAATAAATAATGCATTCATACCTACTTTTTATCTGTATCTATTTGTATATATTAATCATTTTAAAATTAATTAGACGTTAATTAATAGACTTACTTCAGTTACCGATTGATCTAAGGCATCAATATTATGCTATACTGGTCTGTTGATGAAGGGAAGATAGGGGTTTGAATCACGGTCGTATAAACTGAGGGTGGTTTCCCTTAAAATAGTTTCCCACTCTCTTTTCAAGCAAATTCTTCATCTTTCCTCATTCATACACAATTAGCGTAATTATCACAATAGCTTATAATCTAAAAGGCAGTAAGATAGGGTGATAAACAAATGATTTACACACATACGTGTTAACCATGTCTCCCTAATTATTTGGGATATTAGAAAATTTATATTATTTTGTTTTGGAATGTGGAAGGTAAAGCTTTAATGGAAATGTACCCGATTTTGCACTGAAGGAAAGTGGAAAACAATTATGGAGAATCCTCCCTTACTCCCTGTTGGGAATAGAACCCTGACCCAGAACAACCAGACTAAACGAGCATTATATTTATACCACGTACCCACTGGTGAAAATATACTCGTAAGTGGTCACTTCTTATAACACTAGGCCTTAATGTTTTATGAAATGTAGTTCAAAATGCTAACATGTATATACACATATACACCTGGTGTGCGATAATTTAATTTCTCAGAACATCGCAGACATAATCGAGACTTTTATACACTGATGTCTATTTTAAAAAAAATATAGAAATTAAGTTGAAATATTCAATTTAAGATAAAATGTGATTGAAATTATTGGTTTATAGCATCATAGATTTTTTTTAATTCTAAAAAAAGAGGTGCAAAAATCTTATTAATATTATATAGTGACCTTATCAAACGTACCCTTTACACCCCACCTTAAACTCAAATAATACAAAAGTTTGTAAAGTAAATTATATAAATAATATATACTTAAATTGATAATACACTAGTTTAACAACTATGGATATGATTCAACATATTGACAATATATGAAGTAGCGGTCTAGTTAAAATCGCCTAACCAGTTTTTTTAATATATTAAACTTTTAATGATGTTGAAAGTATTGGCTACATTTATATGATCACGAAATTTTTATAAAAAAATTATTGGATATATATAAATAATAAATGTAAATAATATAATATACATAATTTTTTTTATTTATATGATCACGAAATTTTTATAAAAAATTTATTATATATATATATATATATATATATATATATATATTAAGTAGCGGTCTAGATACTTCTGTTTAGTTAAAATCGCCTAACCAGTTTTTTTATATAATAAGTTTTAATGATGTTGAAAGTATTTGCTACATTTATATGATCACGAATTTTTTTATTTATAGGATCACGAAATTTTTATAAAAAAATTATTGTATATATATATATATATATATATATATCCGCTACTTCATATATTGTCAATATGTTGAATCATATCCATAGTTGTTAAACTAGTCTATTGTCAATTTAAGTATATATTATTTAAATAATTTACTTTACCAACTTTTGTATTATTTGAGTTTAAGGTGGGGTGTAAAGGGAACGTTTAATAAGGTCACTATTCTCTCTTTTTTTTATAAAAAAAAATTCAACAAAAATAAATAAAATATTCCTTCAGTAAATACGTTTAGTTTAACTTTATTTTTATATAAATAGCAAACCAAACAGTTCATGAATATTTGTCAGGAGCTTAACGGTATTTGAACAGGATTTTTTCAAACGAATATAAAATGTCTGGTTCAAATATCTCGATCGCTATAACAAATATTAAAGGTGTCGAGATGACTTTGAGTAGACAATTTAACTAAACGTATCTACGGGATATTATTTTATTTATTTTAACCTATAGATTGTTTTTGTTGTAAAAAAAATAATTGAAAAGAATAGGGCCCTGACCTCTCTTTCTCTTTAATCCTACTCTAATGGATATGAATAGAGCTAACGATTGTACAAATAATTGTACAGCAGATGACTAATGAAGCATTGAACTATTCATGGTGTAAATATATCATTTTAAGCCTATAATATAGGTTTGTCGAAATTGTTGGTTTTGGGGTAAGGTGCTCACCCCAAAACCCGATTTATGTGGGTTCAAACCCAATCTGGATCGACGTATTTTTTCTTGTGCGATAATAATCCGTAGCACAACTTCCTTCGGAGGAAGAAGTAAAACCCATGTCGATTGAGGCATCTAATGGAGCCTTGGCTGGTATGAGAAAATACCTTTCCATCAAATTTGGTAGTTTCTTTCACGCTCACTCGTAGAAATTCAGCGTGTAAGGCAACGGGGAACAACCACACTTCCTGAACTCCTCTAGTACATGGGATTTTTACCAGATGGTGGAGTCAGCTCTAACCAACCGTAGGGCTGAATTCATGCCCGGCTCCGGATGGATATGAATCACAACAAATCGACCTTCAGGTTGTTGATATAATAATAATAATAATAAAATATTAATAGTTGTAATTTAAAAAAATGGTAGGACACATCTATAAATCCTTGTTCTTTGCCTATACATCGTGTACTTGCTGCAAAAATCCGCCGTTACCAACGTAAAGTTAGTGGTCTTTATTAAAATTTATTCGTATTGAAGCTTGAGATGTCTCCTTGAAAAATAGTTAAAATATAAAACGTATCACCAATAATATTTAATAGCTCACAGTTACACTGAACCAAATTTTTTACAATCCAAACATCACATATCGGTGATAACGTAAATAAAGTATTCAGTCTTATAATTTAGAAAGAAGTAAAAAAAAAAAGTTCATGTTTGTACATTCCAGTTTTCGCTTAGTACACACGCAATGTTTCATTTTTCTTGTCTTAAAAATAAGTTATCAGTAACTACCTCTTATTAAATTTTCCTCAGAAAAGTAAACATACTATTTTTATCAAACGCTATTTAGATATAAACTTTGAAAACTATTGTTAAACTTATTTAAAAAAATAAAAAATAAAAACATACACTTCAAAGAGTAGAAAATATGTCTTATAAGGGGTATGTATGGACTTATTTAACCCTATATTGAAGATGAATACATAAATCCCTCACAAAGGATCACGAATGATAAAAACATTCAAAAATATTTTAAGATTCTCATCTTGAGAGCTTTTATCTATCGCTCTGTTGACTCAATCATATCTCTGTTTGTTTTCTTGTTGACTTTCAAAATGCACGTTACATTTTGTTCCTTGAGTAAATCTCAAGAAATAGAAATTTTGCGAGTGTAAGAAAGAAAAGGGGGAAAAAAGAGATAGAGAAATATAAAATTTTATGTTTGGGTGTTATGTGTACCCTGAAGCAGTGGTTTTTTGAAACCTTCAAAGTTACTCCCCTTCGAGATTGGTATGGAATAGGAAGGATAGGGGTTGTAGGACATGGGGGTGAAATGGTAAGGTGGGGAGGGGTGTTTGTAGGACTTTAGGGAGAGGACCGAGGTGGGGTAGAAAAGGGTTAGAGGGGCAGGGGGAGGGTCAGAGTCCACACACGACTCGGGACGGAATATAACCGTGGCAGAAGCCAAGTCTAAGTATTCCCTCGCCAATAAAACGGCTCGTCCAAAGGTGGTTGGTGGTAGCGATGGGGGTTGTTTGTTTTATTGCAAGGGCGGTTCTTCTATACGCGAGGTGAAGGGAAGGAAGATTTTTTTTTTAGGAAGAGAGGGGGAGAGGAAGTTTCGTGGGAACTCACTGGTGTGGTGAACTCTGATAACCCTGTACGTGTGTACGGAGCTCCCCCCACCACACCCTTCATCCGACCACTTTGTTGATTTATATTCGAGTGGACAGGCCCGGGGTTGAACCCGGTATCTACAACTCTATATATATGTGTGTGTGTGTTTTTTGTCGACAGGTGCGGTCTGTTTGGCATTTAACAATGTTCTCTTTTCCTCTAGTTTCTTTTTCCTTACGCTCTGACCTCGTTCCATTTTTATTACTTCATTATCCTTGCTTATTTCTATCGTCGTCTTTCAATATTTATTCCTAGCACCCACCACCTCTTACTATTTGTTCCAACTATCCGAATATTTACTATCTACGCCAATGAGCTGGGGACGAGAAGACTGAATTTAGAGGAGGTGCACCCGAATTTGTGTATAAAAAAGAGTAGAAAACTATTTTGGAAAAATCCCTCTCAATACACCTTACCGGGCTTTGAACCCCGATCTTCCAATCATTGCCAGTCCAACATATTGCAAGTGTGCTACCTTAGACCATGTGGTCACAGAAGCAGGTCTCTTTTAAATTAAATCAGCCCTCCTTTCTCGTTACATACAAGGAAAAATGTGACACAATTTTAATTAAATTAAATTTAATATAGTTATGAATTTAAAAACCAAATCAAATATTAAGTTTAAAAAAAATTACCATTCAAATTGTTTTGGCAAATTGTCTTACTACCCATTCAGGTTATACGCATAATATCTACTAATTAGAAAAATAGGCTATGGATGAGAAAGTTTTAATTTAGATGGAATGTACCTATATTTGCATGAAGAGGGAGTTGAAAACCAGTTAGTAAAAAAATTCTTAGTCCATCCAGCTGGGATTTGAACCCCGATTGACCCATAATTGGCAAGACAGTATATTATGAGAGTGAATCCTTTGAACATCGATGCTCGGGTTGCTTTCAAAATTATTGGTTTGTGAATTATATCTTTAAATATGTTAGAAAGATTATTTAATTAAAAGAAACAACCAAGAATTCGTTCGATATCTTACTTAATAGTGTTTAAATATAATACTGTTATCCATACTGATGGTCACATGGCATAAGGTATCAGGTACACAATATATTGGATTATAATTGGCAAAAAGTTTGTTGTAGTAATGTCGTCTGGTCCCCCATTTTCTTTCTACTGACTCGGCTGCACTTTTTTTTTATAAAAAAACACCTTCTCATTCCTTTCATTAGTTTGAAGTTTAGCTAAATACTATTCACATATAATTTTTTTTAGTTAACAATTTCATTCCCATTTAACTGAACTGGGATTGAAGCAAAATCTTTTTAAAAATGTTAGATATTTTTCGTAATGAAAAATGTAAACTACTGTTAATATTTTATTTTTGTGTTGTTTGAAATAAATATTATATTTTATTTTGCCAAATACAGAAAGCTCATTGTCGATGATACATCTGACCAATTTGTAAAGTTTCCCCTAGTACAATTGGTTTATTTGTTGTTTCGATTTGGGCAATAACACATTTTATAGTTAGTTTTTAATCGAATTTTGAAACATATAAATCCCAATTATAAGTTTACACAACGCGCTTGTATTGACATTTATTGAGACAAAGCGTTTTGCCTGCGGTTGAAGTGGCTTTTATGAAAATTAAGTTTACGTGCCTGTAAAAAAATATACATATATATCAGCACGCTTTTGGATAGCAAATATGGCTGATATATATTTCTGTTTGAAAATAAATATTGTCATATTGATATTGTAATATCAACATACCTAACAATGTTATTTTTGTAACTAACCCCGAACCTACTTGAAACTTTACCTGTGCCAAAATCAATGTTTGAAATAACCCCTACTTAGTTAATTTAGTTTAATTTTTAATTGATTGTTTATTTTATTTTTGTAAAAAATTCTGTTATGATGTTGATAACAAAATTTAAAAATCTTAGATGCTTGTTTTACCGCTATCATTAACAGAAAATATTCCCCAGATATTTTTGTACTTTGATTTTATAACATCTCAAATCAGTTTAATGTCTATAAAAATCCGAACATTAATACTTTATTGTATTCACCCATATTTGCTTGTGTAAATCACTGATTTAAAAGTTAACCATATCAAGCATGTAATTTCCCAATGAAATTTTTGAAGACAACTAAATTGGATCAAAAATCCCCATGTATATATAATCACGTGGTTTAAGAATCTAGACTTGCTGGCTATAATTTGTTCGTAGTTTCAAAATAATAGCTACCGTGATTTGAAATATGGCTGGGTGAAAAGGGGGGATGGTTTCATCCATGTGGTCCTTCATTTAAGATTTCCTCCTCACTTTACAAGCTAATGAGGGGAAACGTTTTTTGAAATTAACTCCCTCTTTCATATTATCTATACTAATACGTTGGCTATATAAAAAGCATATTATTTGAAATAAAATTAAGGTGATGTTTGGAGTGGTTGTCAATTAAGTAGAATTCATAAATAAAGTTACTTAATTGCTTTATAGCGTTAGGAACTTGAAAGTTTTTGCTACATTTACAAAACTACACCAGATATCGTTTATCTATATTGATTTACTTAAATCCAGTCCACCTTATTACATTCTATCTATTTTAAGTATATTCTAATCTCATCCTCCCATTTGCGTTTAGGTCTTCCTAATGTTATCTCTTATTATTAGGTTTTACAGTTGATACCTTGAACACGGGTCTAGTTTCTTTTATTCGCGTTGCATGTCCTACCAATTCTAATAGGCGACATTTGATTATCTTAACAATATCTGGTAATGAGTCAAAGTTTTTTTTAACACTTTAGCTTAATCAGTTGCGTGTCTGTATACTGAGGTTTTATTTGCGGCTTGACTTAAAATTTACCATTTGTGAAATGTGGTTCCTGCCTCACCCCCCTTTTCAAAATGATAAATTAATGGCTTGGGTCTAGATGATGTGTCTGTTCTAGATTTAATTTAATTAATAAGTCATGTGCTGATATAATAATTCTGTTCAGAAAGTACACTTTAAATACCTATAATAAATGAGAAATTAAGAAGTAAAGGGTAATTAGTTCATCATTACCAGATTTTCACCAATCTCCAATATACTAAAACTGTTTTATGGATAATTTACTGATGAATGATTAAAAAAAACTAGAAATATTATATAAACGGCTGGAACGATTTGGCTCCAGGTGGGTATCTTGGAAGTGTTTGAAATGACAAATAACACTCTACACTGGTTTTTGGAGCAAACACATTATTGGGTAGTTTATCAATGACTAATTTTTCAAAAACTGGAAATACTTTTAAAATGGCCCAAACAATTTGGTAACAAATAGTATTTCAAGAGTGTTTGACAGTCCAATTAATCTTATATATTTGGTTTAGGGTAAAAATTTGATAAAGGATAAATTACTGATGAGTGATTTTTGAAATTTAGAATTATTTTGAAAATGGCTCCACGATTTTGCTTGAAATATATATCTGATGAGTATTTGACATGAACGTAACAAATAAGACAAATAAAGATTCATAGGTTATTTTAGGGAAAAATACGGTTATAAGTAGTTTAGCGATTACTTTATTAATCTGAATATATTAAAATATGGCTCTAGCAATTTAATTAAAAATAGGTATCTGTTAATTTGTTTGCCTCTTTAATAGTTTTATAGATTGGTTTTCCAAAAAAATGATAAAACCAGATTTTAAAAAGAACTGATTTTTGTAAAATTTTATTTAAAAAAAAATAAATAGCTCCTTCGATTTGGTTCGAAATTAGTATCGTAGAACTATTTCACATTATCAAAAAATATGTACATTTAGCTAAAAAAAATTAACGGTAGTTTACTTAGGACAAACAATGCAAAATTTTAATAATTTTTAAATTGACCTTGAATATTGATTTAAAAATGGGAATATGGGAGTAGTTTTTCAAGATTAATAAGAATACTTTTTATTTTTGATAGATAAACCATTTTAGGATAGTTTGAAAATAATTAGTTTGGAAAGTTCCAATTTCGTTAGTTGAATAATTTGTTTTAAATTATAATTATATAAGGAGTGATATTGTGACTAAGATGATGATGTGTTTGTTTTTATGAGGAAAACATAATTAAAGGTAGCTTACTTATGCCTATGTTTGAAAAATATCTCTTAGCCAATAATATACAATATGAGAAAGTGTGTGCGATTTTATTGTACCATTTGTTTATCTATTATTCCATCGCCAAGACAACTGGACATCTAAAGGGCATCTTGTGTAGGTTGTTTTATATTATCATTAATAGGAAAATCGTGATTCTTTAATAAATAAAAATTTTACCTAGCTAACGGTCAACATTTCTATTTGATTTGATCTTATATTGAAAGGGCTACATATTCAGAAAAATAGATTACCTTTCCTATTGAAACGCAGATTAAACTACAGTGTAGCCAAGGTAATAATCGTATAAATGAAATTGTATGCACTTATATTTGTATGATAGCTATGTAACTTCAGGGCCTAGAAATTTAGCATTTATTTTAGGGATTCCCAAAGATGTACTACTCAGGAGTATTTTTTAAAAAACTCTCACCTATAATATTGAGACCCTAACGACCTTGGCATGAAGGTCATGCTTGAAATACGACAGGATGTATTTTCCTAAAGGGTTTCACATTTCTCTTCACTGGGATTTGGGTACATTTATCAAATCCTAACTTTCTCATCACTACCCCATTACGATAGTTAAATAGGGATAGCCTAGACGGATACTAAGGCGCTTTAGGGGGAAAATGTAAGATATATCAAATTCTATTTTATAATGTTACCTTACAGATCACTAAATTGTTCATAAAATAGTCGACCTCAGTGGCATTGGGATAAAGTGTTTGCCTCATGACTTAATTTTCATTGGTTAAAACCTAGTCGAGGTCGACGTATTTTTCTTGAGGGATACAGATCCGTAGCACAACTTCCTTCGTAGAGGAAGTAAAGCTATCATTTCCATGTAGATTGTGGCATGTTAAAGAACCCTGGAAAGTATGTGAAAATACCTTGCCTGCCAAAATTGATGGGTTCTTTTTCTCTCGCTCATAGAAATCTTCGTATTCTGATATAATCAGTATGTTAAGAAAGTGCGAGTTAAATACTTCAATTTTTTTTAATGTTCAGAAAATAAAACCAACAAAAGCTCTGATTTTAAACTATATTTTCGTGTAAGCCTAACTAAGCATCCACGCCCCTTTTCAAACATAGCTCGTTCCATTTGTACGCTTGTAATCACGTGATTATCAGTCGCGTGGGCGTGTCATGTCGCTAGAGTCTATAACGACTTCTGTAACGAACAGGCTGTGGCGTTGGGGGGAGATGTAGGGGTATGTAACCGGCCGATAACGTAACGGAATAATAGCCTCAAGCATGTAAGAAATTAATTACGTCCCTTGTGGGTATCCCACGTAGGCCTCTCGTTGATCTATGCTTTGTTTCACTTATACAGTGAAGAAATCTACTCGTCATTATTGTTAGAGCGCGATACG
Source organism: Timema poppense (assembly GCA_902141375.1). Classification (NCBI taxonomy): domain Eukaryota; kingdom Metazoa; phylum Arthropoda; class Insecta; order Phasmatodea; family Timematidae; genus Timema; species Timema poppense. Next base: position 68,866 of record CABFOV010000422.1, on the reverse strand, counting down.
TGTTTTTGGGTTGTTTGTTTCTGACACGCTCTTTTGGCGTCAAAAAGTAAAACACGCTGCTTTATTTTTTCATTTCCGAAACGAATTCATTATATCAGGTGTGCCTTTTTTCATGTCATGGTTATCCGAAATAGTGAGACACGTATGTATTCCCCGGATTAAATTTCTGATTTATTAAATATGATGTACCTGTCTAGAATACTTATTTTATAACCGCATTTCTGCCTAATATGTCACTATTACTATAGACAAGAAGGTCCTAGACAGGGATATTGAGTTTTGAATTTCATTCAAGTGCACAAAATTTGTTTTTCCCTAAATGGTTTTACACTCTTCCCCTATGCAAATGTAGGTACGACTTATTTAAATCCAAGCTTCCTCATTTCTAATACAATAGCGTAGCTGGTACGTTATTCTTATAGCCTGAACGGGCAGTAAGTTGCGGTGCTAAATGTAAGTTTAAAAAAAAAAGATCATTAGCTGTCCCGTTTGACGCACCATGCGACTATTTTGCAACGAGAGTTCTCGGAATTCAATTTATACAGATATATTAATTATGTCTTAGTCTAGTTTTCATCTCAAATTAAAGTTCTTGTCTTTAAATATGTTTTAAGTTTAAGAATTTTGGGCACTTACTCGTGGTAAGATATTCCTTTTTAAAATAATAATTATGAACATGAGTTGGATAACACTAAGAGAATAATTGATGAAATACCCGTTTCGGTGCCCATCTGACCTAACGTTTTACTCTCTCAATAAACTATACTTTTTTTAATGTTTTATTTAGTACCATGTCTTACTACCCGTTCGGGTTATACACTTAAGTACTAATCACGCTAATTGATTAGGAATTGGGACGTTTGCATTTAGAGGAAGTTAGCCCGCATTTGCGTGGATAGAGAGTAAAAAACCATTTAGGAAAATCACCCCCAGTTTGCCCGACCGATATTCACATCTCAATCTCCCCGTCCTTGGCAGTCAAGATCAACACAAAACTAGCGCATTAGCCAGCTACGCCACTGAGGTGGTAAAATTATACTGCCTATATTGGGAGATAAAAGTTTGAATTCCGTCGGATGTACTGAGAATTTTCCAAAATGGTTTTACAATTTCCCTCCACGCTAGTTCGGGTACACATCCTTTACATTCCTAATCCCTGAAACCATTAGTATAATTAGTAGATAAGCGTATAGCCCGAACGGGTAGTAAGACGTGATGCTAAAAACAAATCAAAAGGATTCATTTCACGTTATAATTAATTTTTTTTACTGTACGTTGAATTGTGTGTCAGTTTATTATACATTACCCATGATTGTTGTCACAAGCTACAGAATATTAGTTATGAATTATATAGGCCTATAGCTAAATTTTGCCAAAAGCTTCACTCGCATTTGGTTCAGGTAGTCTTACTTTTTTCAAAGCTAATCATCTAGACTATAAAACCACAATTTCAGAGACATATGAAGCGAAGGAAATGTTGCATATGCCGAATACGTCACAAATTAACAACTACCACAAGATATTTCAGATTTTTGCAGTTCTTGAATCAAGACTTACGTGAAGGCATTGCTACAACAAACACCAAAATAAATACTTCTAACTTACTATATAAGGAAAAACCAAACAAACTTAATTTAAAGACAAATGTATTTAAAATAGAGTCTGGAAAGTGGTTAAATTTATAATGTAAAGCAGGAATGCAGACAGTGGCTCTCTTGAGTAAAGGCATTTGTTTACTGCTTACTCGATGTATTTTTTATACAATGTTTACTCTATAGTGAGATAACGTGGTTTTAATACATAAATCACCCCTTTTCGGAGGAATAGGAAGCTAAACATAAAATGTTCAGTCAAAATTAGATGAATATTTTTTAATTCTCTGGCAACTAGCTAATAGACAGACAAATATTATAAAAATATATTTGATTGTTTTTCTTATTGTTTATACTACCTAGAAAATATTAGCAGCTCCAATAAAATATTGATAGCAAAGAAAGACCATGGAGTTTAATTAAATTTACAGATATTTTAAAAACAGAACCAAATAAATATAAATCAAATTTTGATTAATAGTACAGGGAACTGTTAATTAGGCTATTTTAAGTTCCAAAATATACATTTTAACTAACGTAGTTTTTAGTGTAAACACTTAAGTGAGGTTTTTAAAAGCCATACATATAAAACTAAAGAAGTAGGCCAATTCAACTAAACACAATTGATTTAATTAAGACTTTAATAGTTTACATTTTATCAAATGCGTATTTTAATTTATTTGGTGTAAAGTATTTTACATTTAGCTTTTAATCACTAAATCACATTATAAATCATTGGATTTTTATTGAATGTGCACTTTATGCTATGTCTTCTTTACTTATATCTAAGCGTTTTACATGAATATAAACCTAAACCTATCTACGTAAATATAAGCTCAATCAAAATAATGATGTGGTACGTTACTCATGTAATAAATATTTGCAAAATTAAAATACATTTTGGTATTAATGTGAATAATACTAATCAATCAAATAAACTATAAAAACGGTGGCTGCGTGTAACGTTAAATTATGTACTTGTTATTAGTTAAATAAATACTTTTTAACTAGTTATATGAAGTTGAAACAACCAACCAACTAAACACTCAAAATATAGTTTATCTTTGTTTTCTGTAAACAATCTTTGGAATTTCAGCTGATTTGGTAAACATATTAAATTTAAAACTAATTAAATCTACATTCAATAAGATAATGCACCAATGATCACATGGTTTAAGACAAAATCTTTGAAAATCCAATAAATTCAATTGGTTTTATCAACCCTTGTTAATACGGGAGTAATTCCTCTAAACTAACTTTTTAATCCATTTCTCTTAAATTAATTCATTAATTACCTCAGTGTCAAAGAGAATAATAACAAAACACGATACTTTGGGAAACATCGGTAAACGATACTCTTGAGGTTGCCAATTGAAACAATTGGTTAATTCATCAGTGGTTTGGATTAATTAAGTCCAAAGCTTTAAAATACTCGTTCACCTATATAGTTAGAGACACAATATTATTAATAGAGAATAAACAATTTAATTTGGAAGTTTTTGAGACAATTTTCATAATCAAAATGTTATGCTATCCACCAGAATGAAAAAGGTTTAATTAAAATAAATCACTTATTTATAATGTCTTCATCTACAAATTATAACTTGAATTAAAGTGATAATAAATGGAATTGTATTTAAAAATAGACTGTTTTCATTTGCCTCAATAATAAAAATAATCGAGTCACTAGGAATGTGCAAGAAATTAAATATTTAAATTCATCATTATATACTTTTTGATCTTTTGAATATAATGCCAAGTGTGCAAGGGCTTCTAGTTTCGAGCATTCGTGTTCTGTTAGCAGACACCTGCTGAAAATCTAAATTAAACATGTAGATGTGACGGATGACATCTGACACTTTGTATTCAAGTAACACGCCATGATAACCAAACGCAGGAGGATAAATTTATATATGATGTTTCGTATTTCCTTCAATGTTAGGCGTAGCTGAGAGGTTGGATGGTGGAAATTCTATGACGTCTCGTCAAATTCCTCTATATTAAATTCTACCGTTTCTAACCCTTCTTGACCTGAGAACTGTGTGGAGGGAGTAAAGAAAAGTAACCCCTTTGTGACATGTTCACCAGTACCTATGGTCACGTGATTGGAGTGGCCTACTCAATACGGGGAGAGCCAGCCCCTGTCTACTGATGGTGGTTATTCCTAAATTGTTTCCCAGTCTATTTTAAAAAAATGAGTCTAGATGACCTCTAAAATAATCCCATCTTGATCCCTACAACCTTAGAATAATTATCATATATGTATGAAATAATATTATTTAGCACCACGTCTTACTACCCGTTCGGGTTATACGCATTAAGTACTAATTACTCTAATGGATTAAGAATTGGGAAGGTTCAATTAAAGGAAGTGAAGCCGCATTTGCGGGGAGGGAGAGTGGAAAACCATTTAGGAAAAAAAAACTTAGTTCATCCGATCCAAGATTCAAACCTCGATCTCCCCGTCCTCAGCAGTCGAGCTCAACACGACAAGCGCGTTAGCCAACTACGCCACCGAGGCTGGTCATATATGTATAAAACTTGAACAGGTAGTAAGACTTGGTGATAAAAAAAATATAATATTTTCTATTTCCAGTTACGGTGAGGTTAAGGTATACATTTAGATATAATGTACTGAGAGTGGTTTTCCACATATTCGTCAATTTGGCTCTCCAACTACATTCGGGTACATTTATTTTACCTAACTCGTACCCCATGGATTAAGACTTATCTTGTAACTAAACGCCTAAAACAATAAAACTTAACCTCCTGTTATAAAGCGGGCACTGAAGAAGAAAATAAGTGTTAAGGTGAGGCAGAAGGGAGTGCAAGTATTTTTAAGTTTTTATATAACATAATTTTTATGTCAAAAATAAATCAAATATTTCTCCAGTAGCAACATAGAGTTTAGTTTTCTGCACATGCTAATATCCCCAGATCTTGAATATCTATAAAGTGTTTCCTGGAATTTTGTCAAAACTTTTTGCCTTTATTTAAAATCATTTTAAATAAAGACAAAAAGTTTTGACAAAATTCCAGGACACCTTTACAGATATTCAAGATCTGTTGCTATTAGCATGTGCAAAAAACTAAACTCTATGTTGCTACTGGAGAAATATTTGATTCGTTTTGGACAAAAAAAAAATGTAATGCTATACAAACTGTAAAATTACTCGTGCTCCCTTCTACCGCACCTTAATTTCGTTGAGTTTTACTTCCTGGCTGTGAATTAAATATAATTTCAAACTCGACATAAATGTTTTTGGTGGTTACTTTTATCATATTATTATTTTTCTCATTCTTAAGAAAAAAATTCATGATAATATCCTTATTAATTTGTTCCCATGTTGAATTTAAGTCCCTATGACTCCAACACAGATCTACTTCTGAATACCCATTATGCGTATAACCTGAAAGGTAGTAGGATGCGGTGCTAATAATAATAATAAAACCAATTAAGCTTATACGATGGCTGAAGATTATTGCACTAAAATGTATTCTACATTTTTTTATCGGGAAAAAATCTATATAATAAGCCCTCGCTCACTATTTAGTTAAAAGTTTACTCGTGTAAGGCTACCATCTTTACTTAGATATTTAGGTTTATTGTGTAATTTGAATCAAAATTGATATTATCCCCCTTAACGCCTCGATTAGAACATTATATTCGTTGCACAAACCACTCAAGTAACAATGGAGCTAATATTATTTTTAAACTAGACCCTTCTTCCCCCCCCCC
>CABFOV010000422.1:42681-60136 GCA_902141375.1 Timema poppense | reverse complement strand
AAAAAAAAAAAAAGGTCAACAGTTTCTATACACTCACCTATTTGGTCTATATATATAAAAATTCCATTATTATTTAGCATCACGCCTTGCTGCCGATTCGATTATACACATATGAATTAATTATGCTAATAGACAAGGGATGAGGAAGGTTTTATTTTTGTGAGATATTTAACGTGCAATTTCTGAACTGACTTATAAATTAGCTTAAATACAGAACAGACACAACATCCAGCCCTCAGCAATTAATTCATCACGGTTAAAGGGGAAACCATAAATTTCACCAATGATATATTTTTCAACCATGCCAGGAATGGAACCCGGAACTCTTAGCTCAGCAGACAGCCACACCACCAAATGAGCTAAGATGTCAGACATGGAAGGTTGAATTAAGATAAATTGTACCCTCATTTGCGATGAAAGAGATCGGAAGACCATTTAGGATAAAAACACCCTCAGTACACCCAAACGGGATTAGAACCCCAATCTCCCTGTCATAGTTTTAATCCAGTAGATTTCGATAGTCAAGCTTTAGACGAGTCAGCCGCTAAAATTGATTTATATTATTAATTTAAATATTAATGACCCGCTTCGGTGGCCTCATGGTCTAACCCGCTTCTCTAGTGTTGGACTAGCCTTCCGAAGATGGGTAGACCAGGGTTCGATCCCGGCAGGGTGCATTGAGGTTGGTTTTTCCACTCTCTTTCCTCGAAAACGTGGGTTCACTTACTATCAATTAAAACTTCCTAATATCTAAGCCTTTAGTGTAATTAGTACTTAGGCGTACAACGAAAACGGGTGGTAAGACGCAGTGATCAAAAAAATTATTATAATATGGTTCCCATAATTCTTTACTTACACCTTCAAACGTGTTCAAAATAGGAACAAAATTTTAAAATATTGATTTAGTTTGAGTTTAATATTATTATAGACTCACTTTTTTGGACACATGGAATAAATGTTGCGTTTGCTTGGGACAGATAGGTTGGGGTTCTTATCCTGTTTTGGTGTATTGGTGGTGAGATTTCCCTTATAGATTACATTTTCCCCGTTCTTAATACATTTATATAGTTACAGTGCCAATATACCGGATGGACAGTAAAAAACGGTTGATGAAAGAAAAACAAATTTAAGTCATATTTTTAAACTTACTTCAGTGGCCGCATGGTCTAAGTAACTACTCCAACAGTAAAATGGACTGCCTATGACGGGGGTATTGAGGTTAGAATCTCGGTAGAGTGTACTGAGGGTGATTTATTCAAAATTGTTTTCCCTTATCTCTTCAAGCAAATGCGGTTAACCTTCTTATAAATATAGGCTACCTAATCTCTAAAACCATACCCTTTCTATCTACAATAAAGTAATACATTACAGAAATCTTAACATCTACTAGATTTAATCACATTCTTGATTTAGTATTACTCATAAAATTTAATAGGCCTATATAATAATATTTTGTAAGTGACGCCTGGGGTTAGTAAGGTCTTAATATATTTATTTAGGTCAAATAAAGTTCAGGAAAATACGATTAATTGTTGAGGTGAGGAAATCTTATCGAAGGGTTTGAATTATTAAATTGAATTTAAATGAGTTATTTGACTATTTATGACTAACTAATTTGGTCTCATTTATGTAGGTTTATTTTGTTTATTAAGATATTAATTGAGAGTACACAATTTAATTTTGACTCACTCCTAACCCTTCTTTGTTGAATAATTTATAAAATTCAAATTTTTTATTTTAAGCTCATCCATAATTGGTCATTGGTTCTAGTTTTTTCAACGTGACAAATCACTTTTAAAGAAAGTTTTTAAATAAATATGACTATAATGAAGTAATTATATATATATATATAAACTTTTGTGTAATGTGATACACAAATCAATTATTTATTGAACTTTTTATTTAAAATAAATTTACTTGTCTAACTATATGAAACCATTTCTCAGCCTCTTACAAGCGATTTCTGGTTAGTATTTATTTTAATAAACTAAAACCAGTATTTCTGTAAACAGTTTATCTCGTTCTCTCCATACACAGAGCCGCAGATCACAGTTAGATAATCACAGGATAGTACATGAAGGTCAGATTGACACCCTTCAGAGAAAACCAAGTGAACGCATATTGGTTTTTTTTTTGTTTTTTTAGTTTTAAAGAAAATCCCTGCCAAATTTCGTTGAAATTGTTCCACACATTTGACATTTGTCTCGTGACAAATATACGAATATATGGACAAATAAAGCGACGAACGAAAGGTCAATTGGTCAAGTTAAAACAGATCCTTGCTACGGTTTGTCAGCTAATTTATTTTTAAGTAACTTTTATCCCGAATAAATTTTATCAATGTAAATGCCAATAGGTAGAGGGTGGACTATTGGAAATAAATCCACACTATAACAGAGAGTACATACCTTGTACAGTTTATATATATATATATATATCACTACGTCCTACTACTCGTTTGGGTGGTACGCCTATGTACTAACTAAATTAATAGATTAGGGATTAGGATGGCTCAACTTATGGGAAATTCACTCGCATTTGCGTGGAGGGAGGATGGAAACCCATCCAGGAAAACCACTCTCACTGCAGCCGACAGGGTTTGAACCCCGATCTCCCTGTCTTTGGCAGTCTAGTACAACACTAGAATAGTGCGTTAGAGCACGCGGCAGCCACCAAACAGAGTTTGTATAGAGTAAACAAAGATGATTTAACCTCCCTAGTAAATCAACAAGGGTGAGATATGGATTTATTTAAGGGGGTGTTATGGAAGGGGGGAGGATAGGTCATGGCATGAAGGATGAGGGATACATACAAGGTATATGAGAGATGCCATAGCGTGTGGCCTGTGGTTATAATGTCTGCCTTCATTGTTAAATCGATTCCCCGATACGGCAGTGAAGAGCGGGTGAACCGCTTCTATGCAATCCTGGCGATGTTTAGGCGTAGATGGGGAAGGGAGGGAAGGGGGGAGGGGGGTTGCACACAAATATTATTACAACACGAAAAGTATAAAAAAAAAAATCTTTAAGGCTTTTGAATAAGAATCCCCTTTCCGGTTCCGTTCAACGTAATGTAAAAGAACCTATTCAAAACCACGCGGGTAGGGAGTCTTAATTAGATGACAACTTATTTTGAATTATTGAATGTCATTTGTGTCATCAAATGCTTTAAAGTGAAATATTCTGAAATAATAATTTGTATATAGAAACCAATTTATTTTTCACAGAAAAAGAGAAATTCTTTTTAAAGAAAAGTAATTGAATGAGTTTTAAATGCTTTAGATTTCTTATGTTAAAACAAACAATTATGGCGTTTAATTTTCTTTACAATTTTCTTTTAATACCAGAGTAGAAAACAATTTATATTTATGAACCTTTCTAAGTATTTTTATTTATTTATTTATTTTCTATGAGAAGAATCGTTTTATGTAGGGTTTTTCATTTTAAGAAATGTCTTTGAAATTATTTACATAAATCGTATGGTGAGATGTTGCGGATGAAACAAATTATTTAGAATCCTAAATATCCATTATTATTAATTAGTTTTTTCAGCACGTCACTCACTACTTTTGAGAAATATCAGAATATTTGCACAAATAGGGATAAGGAAGATATCTTATTGGAAATATACTACTGTTTTCATGGAGGAAGAATGGAGAAACTACTAACGTAATATCACTTCAAAACACCCAGGCTGTATAATCGAACCCTGGACTGTCCTCTAACTTGAAAATCAGATTAGATGGGACTAATTATTTAGTCAATGTATCCACATATGTTTGTGTTTAATAACTGAATTAAATAAACTTTTATTTGTCATTGTTAAAGTAACGAACTAAGATGGCTCTCAAAGTAACCCTTTTTCAATATGAAAGATAAACACACCACCAGAGAGGGTAGGCCAGCCCTTAAATAATGAATGATTTATCTTCCTTCAATGTTAGACACGTGAGAAAAGTCATGTTTCCCTATGTTTGGTTGATTGCCTAGCATAGGTATACTCAAATGTCTATTTTTTACCTAAATTGTTTCTAGCTCTTTTTTTTTAAGTTCAAATGTGATTACATTTCTATTAAAATATACCCTACTAGTGAAAGTATGTGATTGGCCCAGACAGGTAGTAGTAATACGTGAACAATTACAACAAGCCAATTTAAATGTAGTTAAGAAGTTTTGTAAATAATAGAAAATTGTTGAGTAGAAATTATATAATCTTACCCCATTTGAGAAAACTTTAAATTAACCTAATTGTACTTTAAAGCCGGAGTCATCAACCCCCTTATGTTCAAAAGCCAAAGTTTATCTTTCTTGTTGGTTCGCGGGTCGCAATATTTTACCTATAATACTCGGATTGAATAGATATTAAAATATTCGTATTAGCTCATTCTTATACAATTATACTCACACATGTCGGTGACCTGGCGGTCTAGGGGTAAGGTGTCAGACTTCTGTGCTGGTGGCTGGGGTTCAATCCTCGGTCCCGGCACAGATTTATCTGATTACCAAACCCTTCCTTCACCTCTGACAATACATCTTGTGAATGTGGGGAATTCCAGGCCTCCACCGTGGTTCGGATTCCACGTTAAACTGTAGGTCCTCCATTTCATCTCACAATCACCCTACCATTACACATTAGCGTAAGTGCGTAGAACCCCAACGGGTAGTAAGACTCGGTGCTGATATTAATAATACTTTACAAATTTAATTAAAATGCGTATTTATTTGTTATTTAATTATTTAAAATAAATAGGGCTATTTGTATTTGTCAGTTTATCTCTTAAATGATTAATTTTATGTTTTAATGAGACAGCGTGCCTCAATAAATGTCACCACGGGCCGTAAGTGGCCTCTGCTTTAAAGTATAATAGTTTTTTAAAAAACATTTAAACATATTTATCCTCTTTGGGCTAGGTAGTATTTATGAAAGTACCTTGGGGATATTTAACAGGTTGAAGATAATGTCTAGTTTATGATGAGTCCTTTGGGATTAATGCACGTGTTGCATTATCTGTGAAGAATTTAACCTTTGTAAAGTTAACTAGATGGTACAGTAATTAGTACCGGAGGGGTTTTGTGTCTGCTTCATAATGATTCTGTAATACAAGTGATGATAAGATGTGTAGAACAGAGAAAACATTCTATAAATAATTTCATTGGCTACAAAAAACGGTTGTGACGACCCACATTTCTACCCCTAACACTAATCTTCAAGGGTGCCTGGGATGGGGAGGATTTAAGGTTTCCATCGTGTATAAGAAACTGGACACATGGTTTAATGGCTTTAGACCAAGCCTTTGCAAATTTATTTGGCAAGAGGGCCGCATTCAGAATCTAAATATAAATACGTGTAGCCACATAAAATATGATTTTTTAGTAAATTAATTTTGTTAATTTATTTATATTTATAAAAAAAATATTATAGACAACATAAGAAAGCTTGACAGGAAAAAGTTAATGATCTTTCAAAAAAACACAACTTAATGAGATGAATGCAGTTTTTTCGTATATTTTCCATCATTTCTTTAATGACAGATGTAAACTTTGTGGTTGAAATTATTAAAACTGTTGGTAAATGTTCATTGGTAGCGCGTGATGTTAAGAAGATTCTATTTTGATGATAAAACATGTTTGTTCACATATATAGGTTAATCCCAAAATAGCCGATGGGGACGGAGCAAAAACTTGACTACTGAAAATATTAAGATAAGATGTGTTAGTAGTATAACACTCTCTGCTTGGTTGTTAAATCTCAGGCTGTGTGTAGATAATGAATAAATTTTAAATCAATTGGCAGTTCAGTTTGATGAATAATTCTTGAGTGCAACCACCATATTGGATTTGGTTCAATGATGAACAATTTTCTTTTCAAATCGAATGATGAAAGTTATCTCTACTTTAAGTATCTGAACCTCGCTGATTAATCGGCAATTAAGGAGAAGACGAAACCCACCCTTTTCAAGTTGACAATTGACTGGGCCTGTTGAGAAAATCTTTCTTTTATAATCCATCGAGTAAGAGGAACGTGCTAAGTCTCGATTGCGAGGTCAGGATGTTGTGTGTGACATTTTGTACACGTGATAATTATACTAGTGATCATATATCGAGCTACACAGAAGATAGTCTGTCACGCGGACATCGAACATGGACCCGCTATAACGCGTGAGCTATGGGAATGATGGTCATCACATTATCATATATTTTATTAGCATAGACATAAGACAACTACCATCATAATATCAATTGTAGCTATCATCCAGCCAGTGATTCTCAAAGGTTACCAAATTCTTGCCATTATGTTGTTATTGATAAGAAATTTAATTAAAATTAGTTTTATATGGTATTGATTTTTAAATAAGATAAGAAAAAATGTTCAAACGAATTAATATATTTATTTCCCAGAGATTTTAGTAACTTTCAAACAAAGAATTGAATAATCAAAGAGAATCATTTCATATTTTACACAAAAGTTTAATTATTCGTCGTCGAATAGAGGACACACATACACGCATTTCATGTTCAATCGACCAATGTATCTTCACATGCGTGAGTATAGCTATGTGCGAAGATTCACAACAAATAATAGTGTACTGTGAACATAAAATAAAGGTTGATAACTCTTCCTGTATGTAGTCTATTAACATAATTCAATAAACAAAATCAAAACGCATTTCTATATTTTACACATTGTACATCCCTTCCAAAGAGCCATCCTGATCAAACGATGACGATAAAGGGAATGGATCATTGACAATATCTATAATTTTTTTTAAATCTGTTTATGTTAAGCTAATTTTTTTTAGATCTTTTGTACCCTTATATATACCCATCATCATCATCATCATCATCATCAACTGTTTACAAACTCTGGCCGGCCCAGTTTAGTAAAATACCTTCATCTTCCTCTATCTTTCTACAATTCTTCCTCCTTTAATAGCTTCCATTATTCTCCTCTCACTTACACACTTTATGCTATCAGCTCTTCCTTAACTCTTTCTTGGCCTCCTTTGCAGTCTTTTTCATACATATTTCATTTATATAATTTTCTTTGGCATTCTCTCGTATCCAATTTCATTACATACATTATAATACTATCCTAAACAAAAATGTTGTAGGATTGTTTCCTTGTAAAAATATAACGTCAAATCCCTTAGATTAACTTACTTTACAAGTTGTAAAGCTTTTAACAGAGATGGTTTACAAATTCCTTTGTATCATTATAGACCATAATAGACCTAGTGTTAAAATAAATATGTTTGAGAAGTAATGTGTAAAAACTAAAAATCAAATTTTGGAAAATCTCTTTGATAAGTCACAAAGTGTGTATGTTCTTTTTTTTTTTCTATATATGTTGAAATGCCTCAGGGATAACTGGCTGATCCGCTTCGGTGGCCCCATGGTCTAACGCGCTGCTCTTGCAGTAAACTAGACTGACGACGATGGAGAGATAGATTGAGGGTCGAATTTTGTTTGAGTGTACTGGAAGGGTTTTTTTCCACTCACTCTCTCTCCCCACGTAAATGCAGGTACATTTCCTCTAAATATGGTCTTCCAAACCCCTAAAACTATTAAGGAAATTGGTACATAGGCGTATAAGCCGAACAAGTCAAAAGAGGTGGTAAAAAGTATATTCTGGACCAAGTCGATAATAAAAAGACATTAATTTTCCTGACGTCAACAACCAGGACTCCGATAACAAACTGGTGCTAGTGTATTTCATTTAAAATTGTTATATGGACAAGGGAATAAACATTTTGTTAAACTAGCTTCATCATTCAATAAAAACTTATTGTTTCCAGCTTAATTTGAAAGTCAGGATGTAAATCTATGCGCAGAGTTGTTTGATGATAGAAATGTAGCTACAATTAAACAATTAGGGGTGAAACCACAACACGGAGACTTAGGTCCCCATTAAGGGGAAACTTGAAGCGTGCAACAAGTTGACACCCAAGCTGGGTGCTTGCAGCTGCACAAATTGTTACGTGCAACTATTTGCTGCAACCATTGGTGAGCGTCTTATCGAGAAAATGACGTCGAGGAATGAGGAACTATTTCTTCTTGTCTTGCTTATAATAAAGAGAAGCCGCAGGCCAAGAAGGGTGTACGTATATACGATACTATCTTCAAGACTGAATAAGGGTCTGTACTATACGTTATTTGATGATCTGTGGACAGTAACACTTTTTTTAATTACTTTTGCATGTCTAAATAATCATTTGATGAATTGCTGACCAATATAAAAGAGGAGTCGATGCTCAAATGAGAAGGAGTATCCCAACAGAAGTTGCATTTACGCACGCAGTTAGTTGCATAATGTAAAAGATTACATTTAAAATAATGCCCCAGCCCGAGTGCAGACAACTAAAAGTTGACAGTGACAGTGCAGTTTGACTTCATGGAAACTCTCTGCAATTGATTTCTGGCCATGCAACTGAAGTTTACTCGTGTAATGGCTTTCATTTAAACCATCATTAATGCTTCTGAACACTTTCGTCTACTACAGTAGCTCCATGGCTTCTTTGGTTCTGACTGACAGCTCACAGCTGACTTCTGATAGTCAACATTTAGGTATATAACTAAATTTTGACTGTCAGAAGTGACAGCTGCTAAACACATGTTTTTGCAGATCATTTGGTTTGGCGTAGGAATACATAATTTGGTCTGGTAACTTTTCAAAGCTGTCAGTCAGCACCAAAGAAGCCATGGGGCTACTGTAGTTGCATAAAACAAGTTAACCCGTGTAATAGGAGCCTTACGTAGTCACAGTTACATTTGATAAATCACAATACAATTTTGAAATAAAGTAATTAATGTGGTATACATTATCAAAGGTGGGTGGTTCAATGACCCACATTGTAAATAAATATTTCCCGTGAGTGATGAAAACTGTTTGTTTTTGAGATAAATTTTTGACTTGGCCTCATTAATGGATTGAAGAAAGTGAATGACAAACTTTTTACTTTACTTACTTACTTATCACCGCGTCTTACCACCCGTTCGGGTTATAAACTTAAGTACTAATTACGCTAATGGATTGGGAATTGGGGAGGTTGAATTTAGAGGAAGTGAACCCACATTTCCGAGGATGTAAAGGGGAAAACCATTTAGTAAAAACCACATCTAGTTCACCCGACCGAGATTCAAACCTCGATCTCCCCCATCCTCAGCAGTCGAGCTCAACACGACTAGCGCGTTAGCTAACTACGCTACCAAGGCGGGTAGCGACAATCTTGAATGGAACGTGAAACTCTCCCATTTATTAAATAGATTAATTTAAATGTTATAATAAATATTGCACAATAGCATATAGCATTGTATAAGCTTTGATAAAAACGTGTTTGCTTAGTCAAAACCAATGACTTAATTTTAAATCACCCCCTAAATACTTATTACTTATCTATCAGAATTAATACGACAGTAAATTAAATGTGAAATCATTCAATATTAATGCTAAGTTAATATAAAAATACATAGATATATGGTTAGAATACGTGATCGTCATATACAGCCATTTTGTTTGTGGCGGTTGGCTGGGTGCATCCTGTGACGTCACGAAACGAGCCTCGAGACCTGTACCGTACATGTAGTGTAGACTGGACCCTGCGGAGCCTCTGGGCTCTACCAAAATTATCTCAGACGCCATGAGGACGTCTTAGGATATTGTTTATTAATGATTTTCCCAGATTATATAATAGCATCTGTATTTATGTTTGCCAAATTTTTCAAATCTAAATAAAGGTAATTTGTCAAAGGCATGGCCAGAACGTGTGATGTTTTTAGTTGGTTTCATATTTTTATACTTTGTAAAATTTAACTGTTCTTATGAAAAGGATTGATGTCAAACAAACTGTCAGTATTTAATATTCATAAAATTAGCGTAATAAATGTATGAGGGCTCCATCATGTATTTTTTCTGTTGCAAAGGCTACTTTGATATAAACACTTTTAGATACACTGGGGTGATGGATATTATAATCCCATTATGTAAACTGGAAGATAATAAATTTCAGGAAAAACTGAGTGTACCCTTCGGGCACCCTGTAAAGTAGCACGCTTTCATTTCACTATTGCAATATTATATAACTTATAGCATTGGGTCATAGCGTAATTCATCATTGTCACACTTCTACCTTCAAGGGTAAACGGAGTGGGACATACCGTATTTAACTCACGCTTGGCACTTTTCAAAGTGAAGCCGATTAAATATTCACTACTTATATATATTTTTTATTTATCGTGTTTTATAATTTGAACATTTTTTCACATGTAAATTTCAAGTAGTTTTAAATTTTCCCCATATAATATTAGATATTCACAGATCTTTATAGGAAGCCCGTTATTTGGCAGCTGGAAAAGTTGCTAGCTCCAATTTCACACGTTCATACTCAAGGAATGTAATATGCAGCTGTCACTTTTGATACATATATTATAAATACCCATAAAATAATACTACTAATATAGTAACTTAATATCAATGTTGGCCATAAAAATATCTATATATTATCTAAAATTGTCTTTATATTAAAATCTGGGTATTCACGAGACGGTTGTTGGACTCTACATGTAAGAGGTCAACACACAGATAATTCATGTGCTCTGACGAATTTTCTAAAAATGCATGAAAAGGGATTATTTAGTAACTTTAACCTCCGCTGTTCGTTGAGGGATGCGTTCAATTGCAAAGCTATGGCACTACTTTTACCATCGCACTCTTATTTCACCCTTATTCACCTCAAGACTGAGAGGAGACCCCCACTCCGCCCCCTCCCAACCAACCCCCGCCTCATCATCATCATCATCATCATCATTCCTTGTTCTCTCTCTCTCTTTTGTCCTAATTAACAAGGGTTTATGGTGGTGTGGTCCGCTCTGCTGATTAGTGCTGACGGCTCCGTGACAAGTGTGTTTGTGTTGAGTGTTTGTGTTGGCTTTGGTGTGTTACATGTCTTGGGAAAGGGGCGAGGGGGGTAATTAAGGTTGGCTTTGATCAGCTCAGGCTCAGGATCATGGTACTGCTGTTTAAGATCGACCCCTTCACTTGTTACAGGAGAGTTTATTTGTGGAGGAAATTAAGGAGGGTATGAGGGATAATGTGTCATTTTTATGTACGTGTTTGCGTTTGAGAGTAAAATGTTACGTGTATCTATCTCAGCGTTCTTGGTTTTAATTGATATGGCACTTTTAGAATATAATATGGTACTTTTATTGGTTAGTCCTAACCTGAGACCGGAAGTAAACAAACATTCCCATATCACTACGCGAAGGACATACATGATTGGTGGGACATCAGTGCAATATTTTAAATAGGCGCTACCATGTATGGTCAGTATCATAACAAAATAGATCCCTACTAATTTTTGTATTTTTAATAATTTTAGATTTCCTGTCTTATGTTTAACAAAACTCATGCCAGACTCAGAAAACGCCATAAATAGACGGAAAGGACTCCACACTAACAACTATCACTTAACACTACCAAGATGAACTGCCGACTGGCCATTGCTGACTTGAAGGTAACATGTGGTAAGGCATCTACCAATGGGGTCCCTCAACGCTGAGTCAGGAGTTTGTTTGTATTCGAATAGTGCTTTCAAAGCTTAAAGTATAATTTCTAAATCAAATTAATGGATATTTTTAGTTGTAATCATTTTAAAACGTTATTTTAAAGCAAGTTTATTACAAAACAAAGGTGGAACTATTTAGTCAAAGGATACCATTGAAATCCGTTCAGTAGCAAATCATAGCATAAACTTCCACGAGGTTTTATCTATATTAGGCCTCAGCTTAGAGTGAATCAATAATATTAAAATGATGCTCCAAATCAGATAAAATCTCAATTAAGAGCATGCATCACATGGCCATCAATTATGTGATAGTGGGCTAAAAATAGTTAATTTACACGAACATTATTGCACTTGGATCATTTATAATTAATCATTAATGTAGATAAAGTTCTAATATAAGTTCCTAATACTGAACATTGTGGAAATATTAAATGATATTTGGATTAAAACTGCACCGAAATTGCCGTTTTTGACAACTTTAGAATGGTTTCCCAGATAGGCACTGTGCACAAATCTCGATTCTGTCATAATAGGAATATGTTATAGTTATTAACAAGAAACTTTTCCGCTTTGTTCCCCCATCGTCACCGCGGTAAATTTCTAGTAATCATCCAAATACGAATACACTGCACACATTTCTGGCATTTTGTAGGTCTTTTATCGTCCCTTTTACTCCTATACCTCGCGCGCGCGTGAACACACTCAAACGCAGATGCGAGCCGGGAGCTGAGTTGGGCCTTCTCTGATGAACGCTCTCAATAACTAGAAGATGATTTTAATCCAAGATTAAACTTCGTACCTTTTCAGCTTTTATCAATAGAGTAAAATTCTCGATTGTTTGAATTGAACCGTACCCAGCCCACCTCAATCTAGCGAATACTAAAATGTACACGAAATTACCGTATGAAATTAAAATAATTACGTGTTTTTGAGCATTAAGTTCCAGAATATATTCTTATTAAACTTATATTTTAACTGAATTTCCATATTAAGGAACACCTCTTACAATTTGTGTTAGGTTTTCCACTTAATTCGGTTTTATATCATTATTAATTAGATTGGTGCTACGTAAAAGGATGTAAGGTGGAGAATCCCTAACTCAAATTATATGAGACCTTGAACTATAAGGACTCAAACAATCCAACCCCAACTCTTTATGTCTATCCGATACTTGGTCACCTCAGATCATTTGGTTCTTCAGTTAAGAAACATAACCCATTGTGGTTCTAAGAATATCAATTATTATTATTATTATTATTATTATTATTTGTCTGTTATAATAATTATGCTGTATTTACTGAGAAATCAGAGGCTTGAATTTTGATAATTAATAGTCCATGTGCAACAAAATGTGCATCCCAAAAGTGGAATTTTAATTTTTTTTTTATTTTTAAATGAAAATTGGGGTCGGAAGCAAAGCAATATTTTCCCAGACATCTGCGTACGATAGGTATCGAGCTATAATTATAACACACACACAAAAAATATATAAATAGGTATCTAAAGTTAATAAGGCGCTGGGAAATGCCTGGCATAAGGCATTAACGTTAAAGTTACCCTTCACGTACAATAATTAAACTAAAAATATTTCTCCCACGCAACGCCGGGTATGTCAGCTAGTTATTAATAAAGCCATGATTTATAGTAGAGGCAAAAACCAAATTAATGTTAGATCACACAATAAAAAACAAACAAAAATATATAATACAGATATTTATTAAAATCGTTTTTTGTGTGGTCTAAGAAGTCACACTCCTGCTAAACTGGCTTGTTTATAATGGGGAGTTCATAGTTATAATCCTGTTCAAATCTACTGAGGGTGGTTTTCCTGAATTGAATAGTGTCCCATTCTTCTGTTACTCAAATAAGGTTAGATGACATCTAAAATTTTTCATTCCTTATCCTTCCTAATTAGAGTACTTGATCATATATGTTTATAAACCGAACAGGCAATAAGACGCTGTGACCCACCTCGGTGGCGTAGTTGGCTAACACACTACTCGTGTTGAGCTCGACTGATGAGGACGGGGAGATCGAGTTTCGAATCTCGGTCGGGGGAACTGGGGGTGATTTTTCCTAAATGGTTTTCCACTCTCCCTCCACGCAAATGCGGGCTCACTTCCTCTAACTCAACCTCCCCAACTCCCAATCCATTAGCGTATTTAGTATTTAAAGCGTATAACCCGAACGGGTAGTAAGACGCGGTTTAAAAAAATAAAAAAAATAAAGCCATACATACCTAACCTAAAATGACCTGCATATATGAACCCTTTGGATGGACGTAAAACTCATCTAATGAATTTTGTTAGATACGGGTAAGTTGAGGATCGAATTCGGACTAGGTGTAATGAAGGTGTTTTTACTAAATAATTTACCACTCTCCTTCCAACGTGAATTTGGGTAGATTTCTTCTATTAAATTACACCTTCCTAATCCACACCATATAAATTTAATAAAACGTAGTTAGCCTAGACGGATATAAAGACATACTTCGCTATAAATAAATACAGTATACATTTTACACCCTTACTACAGCAAACCGGTATTAAAATCCCAATCTCCCTATTATTTGATAGCCAATATTTTCCAAGAGCTACACTTTATACCGTGCCACTAACGATGCGGGTAAGTCAATATAATGCTTATGTTTAATCATATTCGTTGTGTTTATTTAATTAAAATGTATACCTATACATCACATACCAGCATCTCTAGTTGAAGGTTAGTCAAACGTACAGCCTACGGGTTGAACGAGACCCCGATCAATGATTCTGTGCTACTCATACGCCCTGCTGTATGGTGAATTCACATACAATGCAGCCCAATTCTTCTTTTTATAGACAATGTAAAAAATACACCCTTTGAGATCACAACATTCGTAGAATTTGTCATTATTTGGGGAATCTATCAAGTGATGTTGGCGTGACTAGTTTTTATCTCTATATTAAGAAGAGACTATTTCCCTTAAAATAATAAAATTTGCAAACCAGATATGTGCATGTGTTGTGAATTGTTGATTTATCTAATAAAAATGAACAAAAAGTCACTCTAGAGATTGTGTCTTAATGGACATGTATTTGTAATCAACGTTAACAGTTATTTCAAAGTAGGATTTAAAGAATCACATGATTGCTGTGAATTAAAGATTTCTAATTTTTGGAGTAAGACGAGGAGAGTAAGACAGTAGTAGTAATAGTAATAGTGGTAGTAATAGTGGTAGTAATAGTGGTAGTAATAGTGGTAGTAATTAGTGGTAGTAATAGTGGTAGTAATAGTGGTAATAATAGTGGTAGTAATAGTGGTAGTAATAGTGGTGGTAGTAGTAGTAGTAGTAATAGTGGTAGTAATAGTGGTAGTAATAGTAGTAGAAATAGTGGTAGTAATAGTGGTAGTAATAGTGGTAGTAATTGTAGTAGTAATAGTGGTAGTAATAGTGGTAGTAATAGTGGTAGTAATAGTGGTAATAAATAGTGGTAGTAATAGTGGTAGTAATAGTGGTGGTAGTAGTAGTAGTAATAGTATTAGGTTTACTGTTATTTAGTTTAGTTGTTTTTATTTACATTTATGATGAAAGTATTAAGCTTAATGAAATGCAGTCCTTTACATTTTGTTCAAATTTAATTTATGGTACTTTAATCCAAATTGTTTGACACACTTGGTTTAAGGAGGAATGGAAGGAAGTTTAAGTAAAAAGTTTTTTTTTACGGTTTCTATAGAAACATTTTTTTCTTACCAAGTTAAATAAAAGGTTGCCCCATTAGAAAGATGAAGTTTAATTTTATTCACATAATGATATCAACTGTACTCGAATATTTGTCTTGAGTATTTTGTTATTTGATGATAAACTTTTGTTAATTGTAGAGACACCCTTGAAAGTTATTAAAGAACTGTTGAGATTAATATTTGTGGAAGATTAAACTTTATGTATCTACTGGGCCAACATTTTATCTATTTTGTCAAAAATTTTGATCCAAAAAAACACTGAAAAAAATACTAAACTTAAATCGTGGCACTTAACATCCTACCTTAAGGCGTCACACTCATAATAGACTCGATTATAGATCGATGTTAAATTGTAGATTTCATTTCTATTAGATGTAGGACTACTGAGAAATGTTTCTCTATATGGCTATCCTCTTACTAGTAAATTCTTGGCACACCTCTTCTAAATTTTAGCCACCATTTTACTACCTCTGTTAGTGTAACTGTAAAATTATCCAATACGGGCAGTAGGAATAAGTATGTACAAATATTGACATGTATTTCTTA
Source organism: Timema poppense (assembly GCA_902141375.1). Taxonomy (NCBI): domain Eukaryota; kingdom Metazoa; phylum Arthropoda; class Insecta; order Phasmatodea; family Timematidae; genus Timema; species Timema poppense. Next base: position 44,307 of record CABFOV010000422.1, on the reverse strand, counting down.
ATACAGTACGACCCATATTCTATCGATAACAATTCAGACCTGCTTTGGTGGTCGCATGGTCTAACGCGCTACTCTCGAAGTAGACTAGACTGCAGCTGACGGGGAGATCAAGGTTCAAATCTCGGTAGTATGTACTGAAGGTGGTTTTTACTAAATGTTTTCCCACTCTTCCAATACGCAAGTGCATGTAAACTTCCCCTAAATATAAACTTCTTAAACCCTAAGACCATTAGAGCAACTAGTACATAAGCATATAACCCGAACGGATAGTAAGACGTGGTGCTAAAAAAAAAATAGTTACGGTTCCACAAATAACGTCATTATGTGTCAAGTGTAGAGAACTTCAGGATAGTCGATAAACTGACGTCACGAGGCCTCCCATGCCTATATCTCATTATCGAGACCCTTCTGTGACGTGCGTTCCGCCTCATTAGGACCTAGTCTAGAGGCACACGTCACCCCAAATACGAGCGTTTAATTGACAACATGCAAGGTTACGCTATAAGGTGGAAGGTATTCCTACAGGAAATCAAAGGGGTAATAATAGGAACGTTATTGTAGAATGGGATGGTCCTTTTTTATACACCCGAATAGCGTCTTAATACTCATCCAGGGTTCTCACTACCCCTATTATTATTTTAATAACTTTGATAGGTTAGGGTTAAGGAACGTAGAGTTTGATATTTTGTATTGTATTTTATTTTTGTCAAAGTATACCTTGCAGGAATTCTAACAACGACCTTACCATCACTGACAATCTCGACGAGATGATCTTGACGTTCAGTCTGCGTGCTCACTGCTGTAGTCTTATGAATAGTTAATAATTGTTCTAAGGTGACCTGGTGGTCTAGGGCTAACGTGTCAGACTTCTGTGCTGGGGGTCCAGGTCTCAATCCTTGGTTTCGGCACAAATGTATCTGATCGCCAAACCCTTCCTTCACCTCTGACAAGACTTCTTGTGAATGTGTGGAATTCCAGGCCTCCACCGTGGTTTGGATTCCACGTTAAACTGTAGGTCCTCCATTACATCTCACAATCACCCTACCATTACACATTAGCGTGAGTATAACCCGATCGGGTAGTAAGACACGGTGCTAATAATAATATAATTGTTTTCAACAAATCTAACGACTCAATATGAAGTGGTTGTAACTAAAAAAAAATATCTCTATCTGCTTGGAGAGAGGGATTGAGAAAAAGGTAGATACATAAAGAGGAGGATATAGACAAAGTGAGGATATAGAGAACACTAGACAAATTAGGAGGGAGGGGGGTAGTGTGAGAGGTGTAAATGAAGAAAATGAAGGGATAAAAAAAAATAGTGGGTGGAGTAGTGAAGGAAAGAGAGAGCTGGGGTGGATGAAAGAAAGGAGTGAGGGGGTAACGAGTGTGACTGAGAGATATAGAGAAAGGGAGTAGAGGGGGTAAGTCTCCCAGTGGCCTATTATTATTATTAGCACCGTGTCTTACTACCCGTTCAGGTTATACGCACTTACGCTAATGGGTAATGGTAGGATGACTGTGAGATGAAATGGAGGACCTACAGTTTAACGTTGAATCCGAACCACGGTGGAGGCCTGGCATTCCCCACATTCACAAGATGTCTTGTCAGAGGTGAAGGAAGGG
>CABFOV010000422.1:27332-39959 GCA_902141375.1 Timema poppense | reverse complement strand
CTCCTATACTCCTCTCGGTTGCCCAATTACATGCCGCAGCTGACACAACTAGTGTACCTTAATCCCGGAGGTCCCTGCTTTAGTACTGGTTGCTGCTTGTTACGGAAGGTCACATTCAAAACGTGCACACTAGACGCTGCTAACTGGCGATTAAAAAAAGCCTACACGAGATAAAAACAAAATCTCCTTCTTTAAAGATAAGTCATCTTTGTTATTTGATTTTGGAATTATAATATCATTTTGTAGGAAACTTTTAGAAAATAGAATATATATTTATTTACACTCATAAATGATACAATTTTTACTTTCTCGGACCCCTTAAAGAGAGAAGTACTGTTGAGGGGGAGGAGGGGCGGAGGAATTGAACTTAATTTTTCATAAATTTCAAAGTTTAATAACCCCCTGAAACCGAAAAAATTACTTAATTTTGAGATGCTGTCTGCGTCTGACCAATAGGGCTAAAGCTTGGAATCCAGGTTTTTTTAAATAAGTTTTTAACAAGTTTTTTTTTATGAATTTGATATATAATCCTAAAATTAAATGTAGTTTACTGAAGTTCAAGAAATAGAAAAAAAAATCTAAAAATACGCAAAATACGATTTTGATAAAATTTGGAATATAGACACAGTTTAACATAACAAACCAAAAGAAAATTTTCATTTTCCCATTAAAATGTGCAAGGGAAGTATACATTAGAAGGAATTTCCAATTTTGATCTTAGCTCCACCACTATTTGATATACAAAAAATCTTATAAATGTAAAGGTCTATTACTGTACAAAATATAAATATTTTAATTTTGAATATTTTTTTATAAAACCAATCATTTATGAACTATAAGCAAAAAATAAAATATTTTATTTTTAACGGAGAGCTTTGACAGATAAAATTGATCGTTATGCTCTTTGACGGAGAGTTTCTGCAACAATGTAAAATATTTCGTTTAAAAAACCTTACGGGTTTTTAATAAATGTCTCTATTTTAAGATTAAAAGGAAAGAAATAATGTGTTGCACACTACATTTATTTTATATTATTATATAACTTTTTATATGGTATTAATAATATATCCAAAGTCAAAGAAACATATACCATTACTTTAAATATGAATATGTGATAGTAGATCTATTAATTTTTCTAGATGGGGGATAAGGTTATTATTATTATTATTATTATTCCTGTAGGAACCGGATTGTAATTAGGTCTATTTCCAAAAGATCCATTAAAATAAATCACAACGCATTTGCACGAGAACTGTTTACTTGACCTACAAGAAGACGTACCAATTTATTTGAAATCCATAATATTTTTACTGAGTTTAATGTCACAAGCTACTCCAAATAGGGTTCACGAGGATTAAAATTTCCTTCTCATCTGGTTTTATTTGCCGATGACGGGAAGGTCGGGGCTTAGAATCACGGCCGGGTGTAAAGGGGTTTTTATTTGTTGCCTTCTGGGGTTCAATCCTCGGTCCCGGCACAGATTTATCTGATTGCCAAACCCTTCCTTCACCTCTGACAAGACATCTTGTGAATGTGGGGAATGCCAGGCCTCCACCGTGGTTCGGATTCCACGTTAAACTGTAGGTCCTCCATTTCATCTCACAATCACCCTACCATTACACATTAGCGTAAGTGCGTACAACCCGAACGGGTAGTAAGACGCGGTGCTAGTAATAACAATACAAATAATAATAATAATTTGTTGCCTTGAATATCTTCTATTCTACTTTCACACAAAATAGCGTGTATATCTAATTAATTATACCTACTTCATGTTTGTATAACCTCTTGGTATAGGATCGGCATGCCTGGCAACTAATCTATAGTTCCCGTGTTCGATTCAGAGCGTTACCGTAGGGTTTTTTTTCCCCTCCCCACAGGGGAATTGTTCCTATGACCCGCTTCAATGGCCGCATTGTCTAAGGCACTACTTTCAAGGTTCAAGGTTCGAATCTCGGTTGGGTGTATATAGGATGTGGTTTTTCCGAAATCATTTTCCACTCTCTCTTTCCACACAAATACGGGTACACTTTCTCTAAAACTGGCCTTCCAATTCTCTCCAACCATTAATATAATTAGTAAATAAACGTACAAATATAACTGGTAATAATATGCGATGTTTAAAGTATATATTTTCGTCATGGTCTGGCTAAGTTCGGCCTAAGTTAAGTTTAAAATTTCTACCAGAACTACATAATCATTGTCTTCGTCATCATCATCATCATCTTATGATCTCATAAAGGTAAAGTAACCGTACCTAAAGGGTGTTCCAACCTCAGAAGAAGGTTTGGCCTACATATCCGCCACTGCCAGAAGAATACCAGAAATGTTAAGCCTACAAACCATGATGGCATATGCTAAAACACAAACCAAAGATAACTCGATCTTATTCCATAATGTAAATCTATGTGCATAGTTCGGACGGGTAGTAAGACATAGTGAGGGTCGGAAAGTGAAATGTGGATAATGAATGGGTAGGAGAGAAGAATTATTTTTTTGGGGGGGGGGAGGAGGCTGTGAAGTGTAAGGGGTCAGAGTTAGAAGCTAACCGCGATATACGACTCTATGTGGATAATGAATGGGTAGGAGAGAAGAATTATTTTTTTTGGGGGGGGGAGGAGGCTGTGAAGTGTAAGGGGTCAGAGTTAGAAGCTAACCGCGATATACGACTCATGAAATGTCACTTGGTAATTATTGTTTGTACATTTTGATATCGGTGAGTTGGCTGTTAACGACCTATTCTGATTAAGTCCGCACAAACCCTGCATTCTTTTCCAATAGTAGTAATTTACAATTTCACAAGTGTCTACACACAATTTTCCCAATAATATAATAATTATGTTACGTCCCACTGGGAACTATTATTATTATTATTAGCAGCGCGTCTTACTACCTATTCGGGTTATACGCTCTTACGCTAATTTGTAATGGTAGGGTGATTGTGTGATGAAATGGAGGACCTACAGTTTAACGTGGAATCCGAACCACGGTGGAAGCCTGTCATTCCCTCACATTCACAAGTTGTGATTAATACACTCCTTGTCAGAGGTGAAGGAAGGGTTTGGTAATGAGATAAATCTGTGCCGGGATCGGGGATTGAACTCCGGACCCCAACTCAGAAGTCTGACACCTTACCCCTTGACCACCAGTTAACCCACTGAGAACTAAAAATGAGAATCTTGTTATACTGATTATATAAATATGTCAACCGGCTTCATGGTAGTCCTGTAGTGGTCAGTACAACTGGCTACGGACCTAGGGGTCCCAGGTTAAATTCTCAGCTGGTACCACGGGTAATTTTGACTAAAGGGGTATTATTCCAAAGGTCAGCAGGGTTTGGTTAGTTAGGATTAAGTTATGCTCAAGTGTTTCCACTAGTTCAACACCCTCAGACTCACTATCACCATCATCTCAACTCATCGGGACATGGAAAGAACCTCCGTGGAAAGGATGTACGATAAGTACATTTGGGCATCCTCTTAGCAACTGTATATCAGTGTTGGTTAATTTTCCACCATAGGGTTACGAGTGATATTGCACAGGTACGTATATTATACATATATATGTATATATACATATAATATACGTGCCTGTGCAATATCACTCGTAACCCAATGGTGGATATATATAGTATAGATGTTGATGGTCAGATATTCTAAGGTGTCAATTTTGAAATAGGCTCGACTGTCCATGATGGTGTGATGTTATTTGCCACCCTACCTTGTATTTCCCTATTTTTTTCTACTTTTGTGAACAATTTCTAATTTAATTTCGCGTGAAATCTTCGAAGCTCGCCAGCTGGTTCCCAGCCTGACTAATGACAATGTTTACATATATTAAATTAAGTAAAAGGACGGAGGGAACAACGTAAAACTTTGTTTTAAATAATTTAAATAAGGAATTTTGATTTAAGGAAGAACACTTACCTTTTATTAAGCATATTAATTATCCTTTTAAGAAGTGTGATTGACTCTGTATTTATTTTGAAGGTCGGCCATGTTTGTTTTAACGCATGCGCAGTACTATCAAACGATTGAGTAGACCTCGTGATTTGGAAAGGAAGAAGGAAGAAAGAAAAAACGAGCGCGATTTTCAAGTTCTGGCAGAAGGAAATAGACATTTAATTCTTTATTAAAAACATCATTCATATTCAATTGGCTATATTTAAATACTTATATTGAACCTACATTTCATTTTTATTCTCTCCCTAGTCTATAGCCAACAATTCATTTTCGTTTTTATTTACATATAGTTTGTTTTCTCTTTGGACTTGGAATAGAACATTTTTAAATTTGAAAAGATTGGAAGGTTTTTAATAGTAGTGAGGTCTTCTTCCTGGTTGGTGGTCCAACATGGAGCCAAATGGATGTGGGCTCCCAATTTAAATTATTTTATAGTGATTTAAAAGTGGAAGATTAAAGTGAAAGTAGTAAACAAGGGAAGCTAAGTGAGTGTGTAAGAGCTACAATATTTATGCTCATTTAAATTGTGGAAGAATGTGAAGTGGAAAAAATTTATGAAGATGGTGTTTCAGTATGGGCTAATTATTCATGGGTGAGGTCAAACCAACTCTTCAATTTTCGATTATTGTAATCATTTCTTTTCTCTCTCCTATATAAACCAGAACTTATTTATTTCCAGCAGGACAGACTAATACAAAGGATTATTTAACATTTTATTTTATGTCTAATTATTAATTTTATTGATTGTATATATATATATTTTTTCTCTTCTTTTGGTCTCAACAATACTGTGCTATACTTTATTAAATTAGAATTATAATTAACCGGAATTCCATAGGTAGGATTTGGATGTGGACAAAAGGGAAACCACAATAAATTCACAAAAAGTGCCAACAATTGTTTTTTTTATACATTTATTTTTATTTGCAGCCTAAATTACATTTTTCTTCAACAATCAATTTTTTTTTAAATCTAAATTGTTCATGTTTTTTAGTTTTAAGTTTACCCAGTGGTCTCGAGGTTGAGAGTCGTTGTGCCACTGAGTTGATAGCCGAGGTAAATGTATTTTTCCTTTTTGATTATTATTTTTCCCCTAAATACCAGGGGTGGCGCCCAACCAAAAACACAAATTATATAGATAAAGAAAATATATTTTTTCTTTTAAAACTTTTATTATTTTATTATATTATAAGTTTATTATTATATTATATATTATATATTTTTTTATTACAATGGGTTAGACTATGGTTATGGTCAGTTGTATTAAAGATTTTTTAGGAATGGTTTCCCTTCTATCTCCATGCAGATGTAGGTACAGTTCCTTTAAATTTCACCTTCCTCATACACAACACACTATCGTAATTAATAAAAATGTCGTTCTTCTTGAATGGTCAGTAAGACGTGGTGCTGAATAAGGAAGGCGATCTGATTACCTCTAACCTCTAGTTTCTATTTTTGGAGGTCAGAAAATGTCTCACTAGTTCTCCCCATAAATGTCCTGATAATAGAAAGGAAAAAACGAAAACTTTACTAATTTAAATATATCATAAGACATTTACAACACGTATGGTCACATAGATTAGTCAGTAGTGCATTAGTATACTGAACTAATGGTTTCAGGTTTGTTTCCTACATGGACGAAAATATAACTAATCAAATCGTTTCTTCTTTCACGATGATTTGTCTCATTTCTACGGGAATGAGTAATGTCTATGCTATAGAGCTTTGTTTATGCGGAGAATTATTTGACCACAGATTAAAGGGTACTTGTTCCATTACGAATATTAGGGACTATATAATATTTGTCAACGGGTTCGTCTTGTTATCTAGTTGGCGAGTTTCTAGGCACTGGTGTTGGATATGTTGTATAAAACGTGATGTCATAAGAAAAGTTTGTAGGTCTTAAGGTGGCCGCCTCAGTCAATGAGAAAGTAACAATCAATATTAAACTACACATCTTAAAATACAATGGTCTGTGTCGTTTTATGAGACTATGTCTCTATTCTGTCTAAGCTTCGTCACTCTTTTAGTGTAATTAATAAAGAAGGGGTGACCTGGTGGTCTAGGGGTAAGGTGTCAGACTTCTATGCTGGCAGCCGGGGTTCAATCCTCGGTCCCGCCAAAGATTTATTTGATTACCAAACCCTTCCTTCACCTCTGACAATACATCTTGTGAATGTGAGGAATGCCAGGTCTCCACCGTGGTTCGGATTCCACGTTAAACTGTAGGTCCTTCATTTCATCTCACAATCACCCTACCATTACACATTAGCGTAAGTGCGTATAACCCGAATGGGTAGTAAGACGCAGTGCTAATAATAATAATAATAAAGAAAGGAAAGAAAGAAAATTATTATTTTTTCCTCAAAGTAGGACTACAGAGGAAAGCTCACTGCTGAATCTTAAAAATCTTAAGATGTTTTGTAGTGAGACTATCAAAAGGGGATTGTATTTGTTATAGGAAGGCTAGCTCTACATCACTATTTAATCAAGCCTAGTCTCATAGCTCCACAAATATGCTTAAAATGTCTTTGAAAAATGAGCTACTGTCACATTTTCACACATTTTTTTTGGGGGGGGCTATCAAGTTTTACGTAAGCACTTTAGGAGCGAGGGGGGTACAAGCTTTGCTTAATTTTGCTGACAAGGGGGTTTGGTGTCAGAACAATGATATAGAAAGACGGTCAAATTTGAGGAAGGGCGTATTGCAAGTTGCTTGTACTTGGGGAAGTTTTGGGCAGCAATGCATATGCTGAGTGGCTAATAGAAACATAATAATCGAAAGTGTTGGGAGGCGAGTTCAAGTACCTTAGTCATCTGATTAAATGGGGCTTAGGTTTTCTTATAAAATAATATTCATGTATTTACTAATAATACTTTTCTTATAACTTCAATTAAAGGTAAATTACAATTTAAAATTTTTATGTTATTCTAAATTGTTTTAATGTTACCTGTTCAATAAATATAAATGTATTGTATATCAGTGTTAATTGTAAATTATTTCACAATATTGATTTACACCTTTATACTAATAATTACCAGAAATTTATAAATTGCTTGCATTTTTTTTTATCATCGCGTTTTACTACCTGTTCAGGCTCTAGGTAAAATTGCACCAAAAAAAATAATGGGTATTCCCGTGAAAAAAAGAAAAAAAGTGGACAAATCTTACGTAAGCAAGAGTAGTGTGTGTCAGGCATTTGCTTATTTTTGCTTACAAGGGGTGAGGGGGGAGGAGGGGTTAAAAATGGCCAAAAAAATGTGCTTACGTAATACTTGAACGCCCCCTATTAATAAAACACAAACTATAGTATTGTTAAGGGAAAAGAGCCCTGTGGAAATCTCTCTATTTTATTTTAGGGTGAGCCATATTAAAAAAAACGCATCGTAGAGTTAAATATCGCGTTAGAGCAGAACGTCTGAGTGGCAATATATTGTTTACCAAGGCGATCCCCTTAAGATGTTATAATATGTTATCAATTTTCTAGTAAAACAAAACTACACTGAAACTTTTTTTTTTTTAATACTCTCGTAATATTTCACGATAGAGCGCATCGGTGGACACGTGGACTAGATGTCAGCTTCTTCTAAACTAGTTAGTCGTTGATGGAGATGTCTGTGATATAATCCATCCTTGAGAACTGAGTTTTTTAAATACATTTTTTCCCACTCTTCCTCCATGTGGATTCGAGTATATTCCATCAAAATTCCCCCTTCCTAATCCATAACCCGATAGATTAAAGACGCAGATTGTCCAAACGGGTTGAGTAAAAATAGGGTAAAATAAAATAAATATATAGTTTTTTTCTCACCACATCTTACTTACTACCTGTTCAGGTTGTATTCATATATTATATTTACTCCCATGAGAAAGGGTGAGGAAGGAATCATTTTAGAGGTAGTGTAACGGATAGCTGTAGTGACCATTTTGTGAGGGTAGTGAGCGTACCCACCTCTGTAACTGGAATGTGGAAAGAGGGGGTGGGTGCTCACCGGTGCAAATAGCAAGGTAGTAAAGTAGTCTTCTTGCGAGTGAGTTTAGGACTGGTCGTGTTAATCTAGAGTCGTGGACACGGTAATTAATTATCGTACGTGCATACATTGATGTATAATAGTTGTACCAATGGTTGTACTCTTAAGTGTAAATATACATATACTTTGTAAATAGTAAAATATGCTACAGTAATATGCCAGCATTTGCGGTGAAGGAGAGATGTAAACCATTTAGGAATAATCACACTCAAAAGACCCGACTGGGATTTGAACCCGATCTTTGTGTCCACATCAGGCCTGTCTCGCACATAATTCCTTAGAATTTAGATCCTTCGGCCAATATCTTTATTTGTAGTAAATAGTGTCTAGATATAAAATTTAATTAAAATCGTCATAGCGGAATTCTAGAAAACTGTATTTTAAATCTTTTTGCCCTTCAGTAAACTACCCTTAAATTTAGGGGTTAGATATCTAATTACAAAAATCCCTTGGGGAACGGGGGTTATTTATGAACACCCCAGATATCAAGTTATAGCTCAATCTGTAAAATAATTTTGGCTCTTGCCCGAGGTACAGACAAACGGATTTGCGTAAACAACTTTTTTGGTTTCAAGGGATCATTAAACGTAAACATTTATCAAATTAATGAGTTAAAATTTTTTAACGATCACAATACTTTTTCTCCAAGGTGTTGATAGAAAGTAAAACATGTATTATTGTTTTATTCAACACAGGAACAGTGATCCTTGTATTGTTTTACTCAACACAGGAACAGCGACCCTTGTATTGTTGTATTTAATACAGGAACAGTGACTCTTGTATTGTTTTACTCAACACAGGAACAGCGACCCTTGTATTGTTTTACTCAATACATGAACAGCGACCCTTGTATTGTTTTACTCAACACAGGAATGGCGACCATTGTACTATTTTACTCAACACAGGAATGGCGACCATTGTATTATTTTACTCAATACAGGAACAGCGACCCTTGTATTGTTTTACTCAACACAGGAACAGCGACCCTTGTATTGTTTTACTCAATACATGAACAGCGACCCTTGTATTGTTTTACTCAACACAGGAATAGCGACCATTGTACTATTTTACTCAATACAGGAATAGCGACCATTGTATTATTTTACTCAATACAGGAACAGCGACCCTTATATTGTTGTATTTAATACAGGAACAGTGACCCTTGTATTGTTTTACTCAATACACGAACAGCGACCCTTGTACTATTTTACTCAATACAGGAATAGCGACCATTGTATTATTTTACTCAATACAGGAACAGCGACCCTTGCATTGTTTTACTATGCTCTCTATCTCTTATCGCTTTTCTATCCACCCCGTAAGTAACATCTGGCGCTGCTCTGGTCATAACGACACCTGCCTGTCAGAAAACAAATTCTCTGGAATATAACATGGAAATAAAAGATACATTAACATAAACCTTGACACACGCTATCCCCCAAACCGTTCGGGTGGTTTTTTTTCATAGCCGTTGTTTTTTATCGATAAAAAAAACTGCACAGAAAATATGTATTCGTGTATTCATATTTATTATTTTGTTCAAATCGTAGAGAGAACTCATGTGTATGAATGGTTTTTCATTTGTTGAGTTAGTGGAATTTTTCCTTTCATTTTTAAAAATTTAAAATAATGTATTTTTATGCATCTTTCTTTACCGTAAACAAGTATTGGTTTTTGTTTATGTTTTTTATTTGTATTGTTTAGGAACTATTGAATAAAGGGATTATATAAGAATGCTTATAAACTCACTATATAGCCATATAACTAGGTATGTTAATAACAATTTACCTTCAAGGAATGTAATATTAAGACTATATAAAACAATAATTTTACCGGTGGTTTTTTTATGGCTGTGAAACATGGTTTATTTCATTACACGACGAAATATTTTAGGGTGTTCGAATACAAGGTACTTAGAATGATATTTGATCATGGTCAAAAAAGGGATAAGGATACTGGGGAGTCGAGGAGGTTACCTAATGATGAGTTATATATCCTGTAATCCTCACAAGACTTTGTTAATGATCACGGTGGGTGGGACATGAAGTTAAAATGTGAGATTCTGGAACTGTGCTCAGGGTGTTAGCTGGTAGACAAAATGAGAAGACCTAAACACAGATGGGAGGATAAAACTAGAATGGACCTGAAATATATAAGGTATAATGTGCTAAACTGGATAGAACTAGCTCACTACATAGATATGATATAATAAGGTGGGCTGTACAGAACTAGCTCAAGATAGGGGGTGTAATGATGTGGGCTGGACAGAACTAGTTCAAGATAGGGGCTGTAATGAGGTGGGCTGGACCGAACAAGCTCAATATAGGGTGTGTAATGAGGTGGGCTGGACAGAACTAGCTCAATATAGGGGGTGTAATGAGGTGGGCTGGACCGAACTAGCTCAAGATAGGGGGTTTAGTGAGGTGGGCTGGACAGAACTAGCTCACTATAGGTAAATAGTGTAATAAGGTGGGCTGGATAGTACTAGCCCACACTAATGATATGGTCTAATGAGATAAAATGGATATAACTATCTTAAGACAGGTTTAGGTCACTTACTTTTGTAAGCGCGGCAATGACCTTTCTAGTACCTAGTGCTATAGAGAAAGTAAGTATAGCTCTATAACTATAGAACTGGCATGATGGCATTCACATCCTGTCCCATTAATTAATCCCTAGTAAAGTGTAGGCACCAATTTCCTCCATGCATAATTTTTCCAAACCATCGGAAATCGAATCCGGAATCCTCACTTCACTTGACAGTGGGTTTCACAGGGTATATAATATTGTTGTTTAATATCAATTGTGTACTGCACTTAATACATATAATGTCTTATTACCTTATTATTTGGATAAACGTAAAACTATTTATGCAGATGTATTATTGGAATACGTATTTAAATACAAAACACACATCTAGCTATCCTCCAAGGCCTTACATTGACCTAAATTACTCGTATAGCCTATAAACCTGTTAAATTTTAGTAAAAAGAACCAATTATTAAATTGAAAATATAATATTACAGTTATTATCTAATCATTGAACTATTTAATTTATATTATCATATACTATTATATATTTATATTTAGATCAAATTTATATTATCATACACTAGTACATATGTATATTTAGATCAAATTATCTCTCATTAAAACGGAAAAAAATAATGAAGTTTTGGGAATGAATTTCTTCAGGCATTTTTTCATCAATTATTTTCATTTAATCATAATAGAGACCATTGAAATTGAGAAAAGAATAGGATACTTAGACAAATAATAAGGTTTCAAGTTATATATATTGTTTACACAATCATTAGGCCTAAGGACTAATTTTAGCAAAAGTATTTAAAAAAGTGTTTCTTCAGTATTTAAAAAAACTTATAATGACTAGGAAATTATTTAATATAGCTAAGTAAAAACGTTTTTATTATGTATGAATGTATAAGGAAGATAGAGAAAGAGAAATTGTACGAGAGTGTAAGAGAGAGAGAGAGAGGGAAGGAGTGAGAGATAATAAGTGTGTTAGAGTGAGTGTGGGAGTGTTAACTAAAAATACACATCTGAAAATAATTTCTCATGAACATCTTTATAAATAAAAAACCAAAATTATGGAAATATTACTGTGGCTATTTAATATTTGTGTGTTTGTAACTGTTTTCTTTCGATTAATATTCTGTTGCTAAAACCTTTTTGAGTGTGTGTAAGAGATTAAAATAGCGTCAGAACTAAAAGGGCGTTAAGTGCATTAAAGTTACTTAAATATTTGGTGTGTACATTTAATTTTTTGTAGGAACGGCCTTTTCTGACAGATAAAAAAAATCAATTAATTCTACTTTCAATAATGAATACTTAAAATCAGTTATTATATATATAATAAGCACCTATGAAATAAACACTAACAATGTAGTAAAATGTGTTCAACGTTGGCCACTATTATATTAAGTTTTTTCTACGAAAATCCTTTCATAGATTAGGCTTTACTGGGTCTGGCTGGATGACGTCATATGTAACGCATTAGAAACTTTATAAACTCTTTGATCGAAAGGTGTAGTGGGGACTAGGACCCAACATTTTAACGACAACATTAGATGTATTTTTAGTTGCACTTTGACTTTCTTATTTTTTACATTTACTTTAAATATTTATGGCTGAGATGAGATAGGTAGAGTTAATATGGTAATGCCGTGTCGTCGTGCAGGAATGAGGGAAATCATTGAAGGAAAAAAACCTCACTAAATACATCCGGGATAATAGCCTCTATCTTCCAGAAAAACCAAACAAGATTAGACTGATGTCTTTGACATGTGTCCACATGTGTGGGCTGGTAAATAGTATGGTGCACCACATATACTTCCTTTAAAATCAAAGAGAGATAACTTTTGTGTGGTGCTACAGTAGTAGCCCCATCGCTTCTTTGGTGCTGACTGACACCTCTCAGCTGACAGCTGACGGCTTTAAAAAGCTACCAGACTAAATTTTGTATCCCTACGCTGAACCAGATGATCTGCAAAAACATGTGTTTAGCAGCTGTCACTTCTGACAATCAAAATTTAGGTATTATACCTAAATGTTGACTGTCAGAAGTCAGCTGTGAGCTGTCAATCAGCACCAAAGAAGCCATGGGGCTACTGTA
>CABFOV010000422.1:0-26628 GCA_902141375.1 Timema poppense | reverse complement strand
CTAATGTGCGTTTGCGTTTTAGGAAGGCCGTGTAATGAATTCCTGTTCCATAAATTACAGACACGTAACTAACGGGCGGACAACTTAAAGAGGGGGTGGGGATAATGAAGCAGAAAATGTACTGTATTTTTTTTTTCCAACTTTTAATAAGGGAAGAGAGTGAAAGTATGTCGAGTCACGTAGTTGAGCTCTAGGTAGTGTTAGTTACGTTACTGAAGTAACGGTTAGATATTTTAAACTCAACAACACTCGTATCACAGTCATTTAAAAGAATCTGCTGACAAGTTTGCTTTTTTTTATGTTGGTTTTTTAATTTTGGACCACGTATTATTACATTATACGCTATCCGCAATTAATTAAACTAATGATGTACGACCGAAAAAGGTAAAATTTAAAGGAAACGTACCAGCATTTACGTGGGACATCCTTTAGAATAAAACCACCCAGCCGAGATTTTAACACTAATGTCCCCATCACTCGCAAACTATACATTATTATTAGCACCGCGTCTTACTACCCGTTCGGGCAGTACGCACTTACGCTAATGTGTAATGTTAGGGTGATTGTGAGATGAAATGGAGAACCTACAGTTTAACGTGGGATCCGAACCACGGTGGAGGCCTGGCATTCCACACAATCACAAGTTGTGATTAATACACGTCTTGTCAGAGGTGAAGGAAGAGTTTGGTAATCAGATAAATCTGTGCCGGGACCGAGGATTGAGCCCCTGACCCCCAACACAGAAGTCTGACACCTTACCCCTAGACCACCAGGTCACCTAAACGAATGTTTATCTTCCATTTACTCAGTAAGGTAGTAAGATTACTTTGCGCATTCCACTATGGTGGAGTCTATAAAATGGGGCTAAATATTTTATCAAGCGTAGGGGTGGGGATAATTGATAACTAGAAAGAGCTACCAGATCTACCCTATGTATCCATACGCCAAACCATATGATCTACAAGGCCATATGTTGAGCTGCTGTAACTTTTATCAGTAAAAACATTCACAATAAACGATTTGTTTTTAACTGTATTTTTTTAAGCCTTTTTGAACTATTGAAACATGAGCTTAGGAAAACAACCATTTGGATGTTTATTTTTTGTAGAATCGGGGTCTGTGGTTCACTTAAAAATGTTTTACAAATTAGAGATTCTAAAAGGCTGAGTTCTCTTAATAAAATAAACATAGCTGGACGAAATAAGCATGTTGTATAACATCATACAAACCATACTCAGCTCTGTTCATGAACATAAGTTTACAAAATAAAAAGGTCTTATTTTGAAACAAATATTTTGCATGGTTCTTTATCTAATTTTTTTTAAAATAATAATTTTTTAAATCATTTATGGTGGCCAGTTTTAACAAGATGCAAGTGTGTTTATAATTATTTATTATTTCATGCAGTATAATATATCTTTTTTCTCCAACCGAGAATAAAAAACATTATAGATTTATTTCTATTTTTGATTATTTCATTTAATTATTAAAAAGCCAATTATACCTATAATAATATTTTCAAAGTATTGTTATAAACGTTTGACAATACTTTTCAATAAATAATATGTGCGCCCGCATCTAAATGAAAGCAGTGATGTGTATTGGGTAAATAAATACCCAGTGACTTAGGTAAATATTAATGGGAGTTTATCCATTTCTTAAATTACAAACAAAAAAAAATTGTATTTTCAAATAATATAATCTAACAACTAACTATCACTTAATTTTTGCTAGAGATATAGGCCTATTACATACATTTAAAATAAAATTTAATCTTATTTTTAAATCTACTTATTTTTATATGTAATAATGTTATTCAATGAGTATAGGGCAGACAGCCTAGTTTATGCAAAATTTTCTTGATTTAATTTAAATGTGATTTTTCATAAAGGTGTATTGTATTATTTTCCGTCCTCATTAGAAAATTATACACAAATAGGAAATGCCAATGCTTGCTAAAATATAATTATTGTGTTCTTTACTTGTAGGCCTATAGCAATACTGGTATTATTTAAATCCTATTGAATGGGCTTAGTTTGAGAAATTTTTCTACTAGCCATCTTGAAATAGACCTTTTATGATTATTAGCTAAATTCTTACTTTTTCATTTCAATGTATTTCATCCTATGTTTTTAGTTTAGTAATAATAATGTTATTAATAAACAGTTTACGGCTAAATAAACAGTTAAACCTGAAGAAAAATTATAAAATCCCACTAAAATACACATTTTGTGTAGATACTCTGGGTGTAAATAAATAAAAAAATAAATACCCGGGAATTTTACATCACTGAATGAAAGCATCAATTATGGCAGCGATCTTTACAAATGAAGCTATTTCAGATATTTATTTCTAAAAATTAAAAATCCGGGAAGAGTGGCGTATCAGCAACATTTTTCTTAGAAATAAGAAAAAAGTGTGGCGTCCCTTTTGTAGACTAAATTTCACATTAGTATATTTTTTATCTCTACTTCACAGATTCTGTTTGTGCCTTTATCCAGACAATTTTCTTTTGAAGATATTACTCGGACATATTCTCCATCTCTATCATTGGTTGGCGTGGTCATGTGACAAATGATATGGACTGTGTGGACGTGATTTCCGTTTGTAAGTGATTAAGGACAATACGTGTTTGTAACTTAACGGATTCTGTAGATGGGACTTACGTCATACCTTGTCGGCTTTGCCAGTGACTGGGAGTTAAGGTTTTGAAAAATATTTATGGTTCCTATATCCCTTTGCGCAAATGTTGGCACATATCAAGCAGATTCTTCATTCCTAAGCCATTATTTTAAATACGTGGCTAGCCCATAAGAGTGGTAGGCCTCTGAAATCTAGAAACAGACACGTTAGATACAAAAAAACAAATATAATATTTTATTTGATCGTTGAATAGAATCAAACATACATGTTTGTAGCTTCAATAGCCGCTAGATCAATAGCGCTACGCTCGCAATATACTAGACTGACGATGACGGGGAGATCGAGGTTCAAATCTTGGTTGGGTGTACTAAGGGTGGTTTTTACAAAATGGTTTTCCACTCTTCCTCCACCCAAATTTGGTTACACTAACTCTAAACATAACCTTCCAAATTCCTAAAAGCACTAGCGCATAACTCAAACGAGTAGTAAGACGTGGCTGTAAATAAAAATAAAAATAAATATTAATATAAGAAAATAAATATTATATTCTTTCATCTTTATCATGATTCTCTATAAAAGTGTCTACTCTCATTTTAAAGGTGAAAATAATATAATTGGACCCGCCTCGGTGGCGTAGTTGGCTAACGCGCTTGTCGTGTTGAGCTCGACTTCTGAGGACGGGAAGATCGAGGTTCGAATCTCAGTCGGGTGAACTGGGGGTGGTTTTTCCTAAATTGTTTTCCACTCTCCCTCCACGCAAATGCGGGTTCACCTCCTCTAATTCAACCCTCCCAATTCCTAATCCATTAACGTAATTATTACTTAAAGCGTATAATCCTAACGGGTAGTAAGACATGGTGCTAAATATTATTATTATTATTATTATTAAAAATAATATAATTGGTTATACATATTGGGGTTGATCTTGTGGGACATTTTGTTCTTGCAACCCCTCACTCTATGTGTGGTCAAACTTTCATTTCAGATTCCCCTCTCTTATTTTCCCTTTTCAGGAAATGTTGATGGCATAGTAAAATGGTTTAGATCCTTTGAGATGAACACATTTGCTCGGTTGTGAGAGGGAGGAGAGGTGAGTTGTAATTTCAGGAGTCGAATCACGTACTTTCACACTGGGAGAAAGTCTTAGGAGAGTTCCAGGAAGACGAGGAATGGGGTTTGGGTAGTTGTGTGAGTTTGAATGGGAAACCATGCACTCCAATAACCTGGATTCAAATAAGTTAAAAAAGAAGAAAAAAAGAAGAAAGAATTCCTATTTCTTCCTCTCCACCCCAATTTTAAGATCAAAATCATGGTTTATTGGCCAAATATATATATATTGCAAAACCAAGCGTTGTAAAAATAACTTAATAAATGTGACAAAATCATATTTTAGCTTCCTCAACATTTATTGGATATGCTTTGAATTAAATTAATATAACTACAAATTACATCTCGTGACAAGAATCAAATATAAGATGTTTGACTTAAAGTGCAGGTCCAGGGTTCTATTCCAGTGTACAGGTAAGCATTTGAATACCTATTTAATTAAATTGTATGACTTAAACCACATGGGGCTTTATCCGAATCAAAGTTAAGTATACATTGATTTAATATGTAAGCCAATATTTACTATTAATTTTATAAAAACTATTCTACAAACATTACATTTGTTAATTATTATGACACCACATATTCCGGCGATTTACGGTGCACACTTGTACTATTAGACACATTTACTCATCGGCTTCTTCTGTGAATCTGTCCTGGATACTTTCCATTTTTCTGGGTCCTGAGCGTCTTCTTTAATCCTTTTGTCTTCATTTCTTTATATCTGTTAGCATTCCAAACCTTCCTCTTCCTTCTTTTCCCTCTATTTTCCCCTCCATGATCATCTTCATTAAACAGTCCCTAAGCAGTGTGTATCTTAACCAATATGTTTCTCTCTTCAATATCATACTTATCAGGCTCTTTTTCTCTCCTATCTCCCTCAACACTTTCTCATTCTTCGCCCAGATCATCCATAGACTAGGGTAGTTTAAATAGTGATAGAACAGTTCATACGAAAAATTAATATTGATTACTTTAATTATCACAACTTCAATTATAAAATAAAAAACCTGAGAGAACCTTAGTTTATTTATCGCTGACTTATAATAATATGATTTTTGTTAGCAGTACAAACACACTCACGGATAAATAAATGACAACATGAAAACAATAAAAAAAATTCATTTCGTGTAATGTAAAAAGATATATACAACTCTAAGCACCATGTATAAAACAAAATCCATACAACTGGCCACGCGGACCAAAGTGTCAGTGTTGTTTGATTTGTTGGCGATAGAATTTTCGGGGCTAGAGTATTGGTAGAGTGGACTTGGGAGGTTTTACTTAATGTTGGTGACCTGGCAGTCTAGGTGTAAGGTGTCAGACTTCTGTGCTGAGAATCCGGGGTTCAATCCTCGGTCCCGGCACAGATTTATTTGATCGCCAAACCCTTCCTTCCCCTCTGACAAGACGTGTATTAATAACAACTTGTGAATGTGTAGAATGCCAGGCTTCCACTGTGTGGGTATAGCCCGTACGGGTAGTAAGACGCAGTACTTATATTAATAATAATGATAATAATACTTAATGGTTTCTCCTAGTTCTTTCTCCCTCTCTCTCACTCACCAAACAAATACAAGTAAACTTCCTATAAATGATACCTTTTTTAGATCCGAACTCATTAATGTAAATATGCAGATATCACGAACGGCTTGTAGTACTCGAAGATTGAATAGTGAGCAAATATAGATTCACAAATTCTTTCTTTCCAAGATAATTATTTTGGTTATCAATTCGAGATAAGATAAAAAAAATTAACTTCTAGAAAGTTCGTTAAGACGTTATCTCAATATTGTAAGATCAGCTAATATGTTTGTAGAAAACATTTTTCAATTCATAAGCATTGGACATAATATTTGCCTTCATAATGTGTAATCATCTAACTTTTTATTAGTTAAAACTTTTATTTCAGTTCAGTTTCCTTTTCGGATGCTCATAAACAGTTAAGACACGTAGAAATAATGCTTTTAAATACTTTTAAAATAATAATGTATGACCACCTAGAGGCTATCATAAAAAATTATAAGCAAAAAACTTTAGAATTTTTTGTGGTAAGTTTGCTTGTATAGTGAGTGCTATTATTGCAGAAAATGTATTATTTGTGAAATTGGCACATCTACTTTCCCTATGATAAATTGACGGCTGGTCGACTGTGTGTAGTGCATTCTATAGAATAATGTTTGTGTACCATATCCTAATATAATCGGTAAGTTAATAAAACGCACGTTAAATACTACTCCAAACTAAACCAATAAATTAATTTTCGAATAACATGCCTTTTAATACAGTGCTAACAGAACTATTTTATATTAAAGAATAATAATTAGAGCAACTAGATTTAGTTCTCATCAAGAGAAATTATAATAAAAAAGTTTATTTGAAAATTGATACATTTCTTTGAAAATAAAAAACGATATGATAAAATATACTTCTGATATTTGTGATATTTATTTTACTTTGTATTTCGCGCACGTACGTTTTTATGATAAAGAATCAAGTTCTCATATCGTCGGGTGTTTCAGATAGTTTTATTGATGTGAATCTGTAAAACATGTAAGATATATATATATATATATATATATGCGCAATATTTGAATTCTTAACACATTCTAAAGGAATATATAAACAAGAGCCGGTTCCTTAATTCAAAAGCATTTTTTGTGAAGAAATTCCAAGTAGCATCTACGTGCATATATCTACTTAGATTCTTATTCATTTTACGTTCAATACTTCTTAATGTTTTTGGTTATTTAAAGCCGATTGGAGTTAGGTTCAAAGAGATTATAGCTAGCAAGAATTTCATTTGCACAATTTAAGAGTATTATCATATATCAAAATATACATATATTTACTTTTAATTGAGTCTGATATGATTTTTAAAATTGATAAACTTTACACTCACTCATTTTAAAGGAAAGACTACATTCAGACAAATTTATTAAGCTAAGAGGTAGGTGTTTGTATGGTATTTGAGAGGAATTATACGCGTACTAGCGTAAAGAGAAGCTTAGAAAGCCACAGTGATTGATCATATATTCAACCAGCTGATAGTCTATCCTTGACCGCCTTGCCTACTGCAATCCAGTTCATACCTTAGTCCACTTTAGTACGCAAAGAAGCTGAAACTAAGGCTAATCGCATATTGGAACCGACTGCGTACGACTAAGGGTCGCACCTAATCGCACGAAGTCACCTGATCAATCCCGTTATAAAACAAAGGACGAGAGTCGTCCCACCGGAGGCGATTCAGTCGTACGACTACGCGTGTACTTTTCCGACCTGCGACCAGATCCCAACAAGTTGGGTCTTTTCATTGAAGTTGTACGATCTGACTAGTTATTATGACTGTGTTTTGTTTTAAAAAATTTCCAACATGGAGACAGAAAAATTGCTAAGTTTCGTTTTCGAGAGGAGGTGCCTTTGGGATAAAAAGAAGACGACCAATATAATTAGAAAAACATCCAGATAGATGCGTGCTATATTTGTTTGACCCACTCATTCCTCCGTCGACACTTTTTCCATTGCCATACCAACAGATTATTTTTTTAAAGAGGTACAATTGAGAGTTAAATTCTCACTTTTCATTCTATTCAGAAAAACTTAAAATAATGCACTACTCAATGAAAACTAGGGGTTGCAAGGACATATCGTATGTGAGGAAGTCGGTCATAATGTTCGGAACTAAGTCGTACGACCAAGTCGCGTGTAGTCGGGCATTCGTCGTAGTCGTACCTAGTCGGTTTTAATGTGCGAGCAGCCTAATGGTTTACAAATATATTTAGAGTAGTTCAACATATTAGACATTCACAACAACTATACTCTATTTTCTTACAAATGGTTATATTTCACCGATATTAAACGCTACTAGATCTATTTCCACGTTAAGTCATGTGAATTGAAACTGTCATATTTGATTAATATAATCATTAGCCTATAAAATAAATATAATAATATGATAACATATTATAAATAATGACCTTTAAAAATAAATGGTACGGCGCACAGCAAAAACTTTCTCTCTCTTTCTATAAACTCGTAAGTTTTCTGAACGGAATAATGTAAGAAGGAAAGATTGCCGTCAAGATTCATCAAAATTTCTGCTTTAAATCTTATATTTTTATTTTTAAAGAGTTAATGTCCTCATTTGTATGTTTGGACCAATAAAAAGATTAATATTGGGTCCACAAGGGTCAACACTTCATATTAAAATTTCGATGTCCGGTTAAAATTTTAACATTTTATTAGGTGTTGCACATTTTCAAGTCATCGCATTGATATTTAATTATTCATTTATACATTTTGACCAATAATAATATAAATATTGACTATTGAGTCTAAAATGGTGATAAATCATTGCTGTACAAACATTTCTCCTAAGAGGTTTAAGGAAAAATAGCATACTTTTTTAGAAACTTACTTATATTTAATTACTCTATGGCATTGGAGAATTATTTCGTTAAGACTTAAGTAGTATATGTTTACAACTAAAGCTCACAACATTGTATTAATATATTTGCAAATATCTAAAAAAACTGTTGGTTTTATAAAAATATATGTCAAATAAACGTTTTTTATTTCAAATAGTCCTACAATTTTGCAATGTTAAGTTGTTTAGTATCTCAAATAGTTGTGGAGATACTGAAATTAACGCTTCTGTAAAGTATCCTAAAAATCATTTTCATGGGAAAATGAAAATAGCCAGTTTATTTATAATCTTAATCAACGCCTAGATACGAATTTTAATCATAATCGTTGAAGCAGATTTTGAGAAAACCTATTTTTTCTCTTTTCGACCCTTATAAAACTACTCCTAATTTTAAGTTTTAATAGATACACAGACAGACGGAATTGCAAAGACTATTTTTTTAGGGTTCGGGGGGTCATAAGACGTCGACATCCATCTTCATTTCAGGTTAGATTTTTTTTACGGTCGCAATACCTAAACTTTAATGTCCAAAAAGTTAAAAAATATATATAATTGCGTATAGATTGAAAGTTATTAATTTTATAAAAATATGTTACAAATAAAATATTTGTATTATACATATATATATACATATTTGTAATGATAAGTAATTTCATATCTCAAATAGCCTCGGAGATATTATAAAAAATGTTAATTTACGCATCAGACCGGCACCCTTAAAGCCATTTTTCGAAATATTGAGAGTAGCAATTTTGTTTGTAATATTGAGTAATGTTTATAAATGAAATTTAATCAAAATCGTTATAGCCGATTATGAGAAAATCGACTTTTTCTCTTTTTGCCCTTCAGTAAACTACCCTTAATTTTAGGGGTAGATATCCAATTCCAAAAACCCCGCGGGAAAACCCTATGAAAACCCTAGATATCAAGTTTTAGCTCAACCAGTAAAATAGTTTTGGCTCTAGTTGGAGGTACAGACAGACAGACAGACAGACAGACAGACGGAAATTCAAAAAACACTTTTTCGGATTCAGGGAGTCATGAAACGTTAAGATTCATCAAAATCTCGAGTTCGATTATTATGACGATCACCATACTTTCTCTACCTGTAAGATAGAGAGAAAGTAACTATATGTTTGTATTTTTTCTAAAAAGTTGAGGTCAGATTATAAGATGTATTAACCAACCCCATAGTGTAGTGGTCAGTGCACCGGGTTACTATCTTAGAGGTTCTGGGTTCGATTCTCGTTTAGTACCGTGGGTATTTTTCCCGAAATGGAACTATCCCAACGGTAACCAGGACTTGGTTAGTCCGGCTTAAATAATGTTTAAGTGTTTACACTGGTTCCACACCCTCATACTCACCATAACCTCATTTTAACAGGACATGGAAAGAGTCTGTACGGAAAGGACGATTAGTTCAGTCGTGCATCCCTTGGGCAACGGTATATTAATACTTTATAATCTTTCGACAAACCAGACTACAAGTAATGTATATCGCGATATATATATATATATATATATAAAGTATTCATTGTGACAGTTGTAGTTTGATAAATCTAAAACGTTTAATACAACTTATTTAATATTGCTTATCGAATCTATAAAGTGAAAAATTAAAACTGCATGAATATGTGAGTCAATCAGTATCAAATTTAACAACAACACTTAAACTAATTTGAAATAGACCTAGGTAGTATAATTTAAAAAATAAAAGAAAGCTTTAAATAACCATTCAAACTAAATGAAACAATTTAATTAACTACTGTTGATAATGACTTTAGTTACACTTCCAATTTTTTTAAACTAATCATTCTCTTTTTAAAAAAAAAAGTATTTATAGAATCCAATCACCCAAAATAAAATAAACTAATTATTAAAAAAACTATTTAAAATATCGCAAATAAATTGGTATATTTAACTTTGAGTTTTTAAATTACAATAACAAAGAAATCAAATAAGCTACTAACCAATGTTTTATTTATTGATTAATTTTTTATTTTACACTACGTCTTACTTCCATTCATGCTTTATACACACATATATATAAAAGTTACATTAATGAATTATAATGACAGTGGTATAATATAGATGAAATGTATCTACATTTTCGTTGAGGTATTGTGGGAAACCTATCAGGATAAAACCTCCTCAGTATACTTAGACAGGAGTCAATCCCTAACCTCCTCAACGTCAGCAAATGAGAATAGTTGAAATTTATATTCAGGCCTCTTACCCACTAATGTGGGTAACAGTTGTACACACATTGATAAATATATCTCTTAGATCACTTAATTTTAATACAAAGAAAAATAATAGATTATTAAATGGGGAATGAAGCAGATTAGAAAAAGAAAATGTGATTGTGGTCAGAAGGCCAACATTTTATGCCTTAATGGTAGTAGCGAGTTATCTAAAGTCCCGTATAAATGGGCTACCAGTCTCAGATGATACCACAATGCCCTTAGAAGAAACAGTTTTAAAGGGTGCACATCAGCTGAAAAACTACACTTAGAAATTTAATTTTGGTAAAAATTAATTTTTAGAGGTATTTAATCATCAGTGTGGATTTTGAACAAATAAATAAACGACGAATTCCATTTTTACATCTCGGCAAATATCAGAAAAAATGTGGGTGTACAACATGACAATTCATCATTTATACATGTGTTAAAAAAGGTCTACAATTCAGTTAAAAGAAATAAATTATATGATTATATTTTTGTTTGTTAAGTTTTGTAAATCCAAAAATGTTGTTAAGTGAGTATGTTTGACTGACACGCTTGGTTGAACACGGGTTTTAAATCACTTATCAGATAATTTCAAAATACATGATGGGTTGATACAAGGAGATATACTTGCCCCATTACTTTTTAATCCAGCCATAGATTATGCTATTAGTTTAATGCAAGGGAGTAAGGAAGAGTTGACACTAAACAGTACAATACAGTTATTAGGAAATTCAGATTATCTAGTTTTGTTGAGCAATAGTAAGGAAGATGTTTTAAGGAATGCAGAACTTTTATTAGAGGATATTAAGGTAATAGGTTTAGAAGTAAGTGCTGAAAATACTAAGTAAATGATCTCATAGATAACCCATATTGGAGAAAATACTAAGTAAATAATCTCATAGATAACTCATATTGGAGAAAATACTAAGTAAATGCCCTCATAGATAACCCATATTGGAGAAAATACTAAGTAAATGCTCTCATAGATAACCCATATTGGAGAAAATACTAAGTAAATACTCACATAGATAACCCATATTGGAAAAAATACTAAATAAATGCTCTCATAGATAACCCATATTGGAGAAAATACTAAGTAAATGCTCTCATAGTTAGCCAATATTGGAGAAAATACTAAGTAAATGCTCTCATAGTTAGCCCATATTGGAGAAAATACTAAGTAAATGCTCTCATAGATAACCCATATTGGAGAAAATACTAAGTAAATGCTCTCATAGATAACCCATATTGAAGAAAATACTAAGTAAATGCTCTCATAGATAGCCCATATTGGAGAAAATAATTTAAAAATCACTGCTCAATTGTTTAATTTGACAGGGTTAATTAGACTATTTAGGAATAATTTTAACTACCAATAATGATATTAGATTGGAAATTAGGAAAATATTACAGTAGGTAAGTGCATACTATTAGGTCTGGTTCACACAGAACACTAAGCTAAGCGATGCTATACTATGTAATGCTAAGTCTTTGTCAGTTTGCTTTCACACTCATTTTTAAGTTAATCTATGGTATCTCGTTTCACTCCTGAATTCACTGTGATTTCTTTATGGTCTTCTACAGTCAAGTTAAGCTATGAAATTCTCCAAAATTTCTTAAAAAGGGTATGCTGCTATTGGCAGCAGTTTTGGAAGTGGAAGATAATGTAAGAGGTGGATATTTGACCAGTTCAATTAATGATTACATTTTAATTTAAAACCCTTTTTAAATATAAAACCTAAATATAATACTTCTTATATAAAATTTAAACAAAATGTAACTAAAACTTCTTCACTTATCTCGTTATTTTGAACAATCTAACAAAATGTCTGTTCAAAACGGAGCCCAAGAGGCGCAACTTAAGATGGCTCAAAATTGGAGATGGAAATATTGCCCGGCCAGCAATTGAAAAAAACATAGCTAAGCGTAGCAAGGAATAGCTTAGCTTAGCTTTCTTTGTGAACCAACATATTTAAATATATGTTTCACTATTTTTTCAAACAGTTAGTGGAGCAAATCTTAACTTATCTTAGCTTTCAGTGTGAACCCGCCTTTACGCGGTCAGTAAGTTGTTGACATCTCGCATGCTTTCAAGGAATATAAAACTCAGAATATAAAAAAAAGCAATACTTTTACTTGCTATCCTATATGTGTGTTAAACGTGGTCTCTTACCTTACTCCGGGAAAACCAATTTATGATGTTCAAAAACAAGGTGCCTAGGAAGATATTTGGCTAAAGAGAGGTTGAGACTACTGTGAATTGGAGAAGGTTATATATTGATCAGTTAAATACTCTGTTGTCATCATAAGATATTGTTAGGATAAACAAGTATCGTAAATTAGGTGGGCAGGACATGCAACGTAAAATGGGAGAATCTAGAACCTTGTTCAGGGTAATGACTGGTAAAACCCATGGAAAGAGACCATTGGAAAGATCTAGATGCAGATGGGAGAATAAAATTAGAATGGACCTGAAATAGATAGGCTGTAATGAGGTAGACTGGATATAACTAGCTCAAGATAGGGATAGGGTGTAATGAGGTGGACTAAAGAGAAACAGCTCAAGACAGGGATAGAGTTTAATGAGGTGGACTGGATAGAATTAGCTCAATATAGGGATAGGTGGCGTACTTTTGTTAGTGCGGCAAAGAACTTTCAAGTTCCTAGTACCACGGATTAAGACATATGAAAACTAAAATTAGTACACTCTAAAACTATTTACAGTACGATGTTGAGATTTTCTAAAATAAGACGATACAGATATTTTTTTATTTTTCAGCACTGTTTTTAATACTACCTATTTATAGTATATACTTACGTACTAATTAAGCTAATTGTTTAGGAATGAGAAAGGTTGAATTTAAAGGAAGTTACCTATGTTTGCGCGGAGAGAAAGAGTGGGAAACCATTTAGGGAAAACCACCCTTAGTTCAGCCAACTGTACTCGAACAATTATCTCCCCATAGTAGTCAGTCTAGTATATAGTGAGAGTAGTTCCTTGGACCATGTGGTCACTGAATTGGGTAAGATAATATTGTAATGATATGGAATTATACATCTCAATAATTTATTATTCACATATTTATTCAAAATTACAATATTTTAAATGAGAGCGGGTAGTAAGATTTATTTGTGTTAAGTTGTTAAGTTGCAAGGTATGGCGACATCCTTCAACGTCTCTATTTATAAAGACAACGCAGTTTTATGGACAGAACGCACCTGGATGACCACACCTTTTTTCTTTTAGGAAGCTTCGATAAGGAAATGTCGCTTGATATACCCCTTCAGGGTACTCATCTCTTCACGTTTCTTCCTGACGAGGAGCCGTGTAGGTAGAGTCTATGACATCTTAATCTGTTTTCTAGATTTCACGTGTCGGGAATAATCATGCATTTACCGTAATAGTCGAGTTTTTATTTAAATCTACAACGTGTGAAATATCTAGAAAAAAACTGTTTATCTACTTAAATTAAAATAAAAATAACTATAAAACACCAGAACTTTAAATTTATAAAATAAGACATCATGCCTTTTAAATTATTACAATACAGAAGAGCAATCATGAAACCCAGTTCAATCGTTATATCAAATGTCACCCTAATGGTGGCGTACAAACATTAATATATCAGACTAGCGCTTTTAAACGTTACAATATTACAGATACTATAAACACCATATGTGATGTATCGCTGGGGTATTTCCATCCTTTCTTAAGATAATTTTGAGTGCTTTCTCTCTAAGATACCTATCTCATCCCTACCTCCTTAGACAAAACTGTTGAAAACCCTTGTGTTGGATCTAATAGCTTTAATATAATTCACGGAAAATTAATGTAAAGCGGTGTCACTGTAAAAATGTTCAGATATGTGCCTCTCTTTCTGTTGAATGTGTGATAAAATTTATAATCAAAACATCGTATTTTAAGAATATTTATTTTTATTATTAACTGTAACCAAAATATCTATATCAAATGTTTAATAAAAAAAACAATTATCTTATATTCGTCGGTTCATCCTTCTGGTCATCCTTTACCTCAAACTTATATAGATACTTTAAAACCAACGTAGTCACCCGTGAGAGGTTTATGATATGAAGGGTTGGTTGGTGGGGAGAAAAGATGGGTTGATGGGTTAGAGTAGGGTCATGTCTGCGACAGACATTTTCAAGTAGTTTTATAAGCCACAGGGTTATTGGTCATCCCTACACCATACCCATAAAAAAATACCTAAAGGTCTACGTGTACGGATGCATTTTGTTGAGAAAGGAATTTTTCTTTAGAACAAAATTTTCTTTTTATAAGTGCCTCTCTAAGGTTACCCATCCTCCATAACCACCCTACTGTCCCCCCAAAACCCCAACCTCCTTTTTTTCTTTTTTTCGTTCTCCTTAGGTCCAATAAGTGATTGAACACAGGTCATTGGTTCGATGACAGCGCCTGGAAATGACGCGAGTAATGTGGGGCCATAAGACCCACTCAATCATTTCGTCGCCCCTCAGGGGGTTTCTCTCCGACGGTCATAAAGAGTTGTCGCAGGAAGTCTTGAGGGTAGTGGACCAAGAAGGAGAGTGATGAAGGGAGCAGGGAGGAGGAGTCCTCGTAAAAATATGGGGAGTACAATCTGGGTTAAAATGCCCAGTAAGAATTTAACTTGACGTTCAAAAGAAGCAAATGTATCGCGTAGACAGATTATCTGTATTTAGATTAGTGCTAAGATTTAGTTCAGTGAATGATTAAATTAGGTTCACTAATTAAGTATTCAAGTTCATATTTTGTATCAATAATGTTAACTTATTATTGTTTTTTACTACATGACCTTGTTCGATAACAATAAATAAGTCAAATCTGGTTTTCTTATACTGCTGAGGATGGTGCTCTAATTTCTAGTACTAAGATTTAGTTTTCCTTAGTACCTACACACGCTTCCTTAAGGAAAATAAAAGAAAAAAAATACTCATATATATTTCTCTTATTTATATCCCATTTTTAGCGTATTTGCTTATGCGTATTGCCTGGTTGGGTGGATGCAGTGTTTTTATCCGAAAAAAAAGTTTTAAATATCTTACTGAAACTAGTATAAGTATACAATATGTTTGTATAAACAAACATATTTCATCAAGCTCCAATTTTTGAGTAAAAAAATACATTTCTGGCGTGTTTAATTGATAGATAATAATCTATGATAAGTATAATATTAATTTATGATTTAAATTTGATTAGTGTATGTGAAGCCAAATTATACTGATTATTTTAAATAATCATATATATAAAAAAAAATTGTTAAAAATAACTATCCGGCTTACTTAAATAAGGGTTCCAGGTTGGATTATTGGTATGGCTGAAACATTATTCATTGGTTAAATTAGAGATTTCCTTTTCCCAGTAATGATTTGACGGCTCGCGCATGGCTGTTGTGTTGCTTCTAAAAATAAATTTGTCTGTAATTCATTAGGTTCAAACAGTGGATGTCAAATATACCAAATTTTTTTTTTTAGTCAACCTTGGTGGTTTTAGAGTAAAATACTCGCCTCAGCATCCGATGTTTGTACGTTGGAACGCAGCTGGTGTCGATGGATTTTCTTAGGCGATAACCTTTTGTAGCACAACTTCCTTCGGAGGGGAAGTAAAGCCATCGGTGCCATGTCGATTGTGACATGTAAAAGAAACATAGAAGGTATGTGAGAATATCTTTCCCGGCAATATTGGTAGGCCGTTTTACGCTCGCTCATAGAAATTGTCGTGTGCTAGCAGTACTGATATAATCAGTTGAGTTGGAAAGTGCATGCACATTAAATACCTCAAATAAATACACTAATATTTTCAACCAAATATACTTTACTATTTGGACTGTTTTAAATATAGATTTATATATTATTAAGATACAATAAATGCTAAGATGAAAATGTATATTTACAATATTTTAGAAAAGTTATTTTACATTATCTACAGTAAATTAGAGATTATTAAATATGAGTTTGATAAATATGTACATTTTTCCTTTCTAAAAAGAACATAGGTGATCTGGCGGTCTAGGGGTAAGGTGTCAGACTTCTGTGCTGGCAGCCGGGTTTCAATCCTCGGTCCCGGCACAGATTTATCTGATTACCAAACCCTTCCTTCACCTATGACAATGTGAATGTGGGGAATGCCAGGCCTCCACCATGGTTCGGATTCCACGTTAAACTGTAGGTCCTCCATTTCATCTCACAATCACCCTACCATTACACATTAGCGTAAGTGAGTATAACCCGAACTGATAGTAAGACGCGGTGCTAATAATAATAATAATAATAATAATAATAATTATAATAA
Organism: Timema poppense; assembly: GCA_902141375.1. Taxonomy (NCBI): domain Eukaryota; kingdom Metazoa; phylum Arthropoda; class Insecta; order Phasmatodea; family Timematidae; genus Timema; species Timema poppense. The sequence goes on along the minus strand of CABFOV010000422.1, from coordinate 9,911 downwards.
TAAAAAGACCATAATATAAACGCTGATAAATTAAGTGAACAAAAATGTAACGAAAAAAAATTAGCTGTAATTCCCAAACATATTTTATTGATCTATTTATGACAAACTTAATGAGTCATCACAAAATAATTTCATAGTATTTAACATGACATGCTGCTCTATAAAAAAAAATATATCGTTAAATCAAATTAAACATGTGTGACATGGTGATCTATTAGTACATTGTTAGGAACACTTAAGTATAATTTAATTCGTATAATTAGTCGAATTGTTGATTGACCGATTGTAGGGTAGGGGGTTTGGGGCTTGTCGGGTTTCGTAAAGCACTGACCAGCCTCCGTCGCTAATGTGTAACTAACGATGTCCATTTAGCAGGTGGAGTATAGAAGGGTTAAAGAAAATGGTAGTTAGGCTAGATGAAGGAAAGAGAAAGAGACAAAAAATACCTTGATTGATTATGCATACAGAGTACAACCTGTGATTTCCTTGTAAAATCACGTTAAAGATAAAAAAAAAGATAGGAAGAAAAGGCACGTTAAAAAAAAAGTACCAATTAGACAAAGGAATTCACACAAACCTTTGACGAAGTGAAACACTTAATCAAAATCACATATAATTAAATCCCAATTACCTGTCATTCTTTGATTCCATAAGATGATAATACTGAATAATGTAGGTATATAACAAGATTATAATATTTATGTGTCATATGGTTTATTGGCATATTAGTACGGTGTCGAATCGATTTAGCCCCATTCTAGGTTTTAGTCAATACAAAATATGTATATATATATATATATATAAACTATGCTTGACAAAGTAAATCCTCGTTTCATGCCTACTGTTTAGAACTATTTTGTTCAACTAGTTGTCCAAACGAAGTGAAAAACAACTTATGTCCACTTTTTCGGCTTGTTCCAATGACAGGACTCTTAATAAAACCAAGATGCGGTTGTCATTTTGTGATCTTGATAGCATTCTTCAAAGATTAAGATTTTATTTTAGAGACTTTAAACACGTTTTCTGAGATCAAGAACCCTGTCCATACATATCCATACATTCACATATAAACATTTTTTTTTAACATATTATTTTAAAGACACAGTAGTATGAAACTGTGCTTAAACTACCACGTATTTTGCCTATATTATATTATGCAAACAAAATATATGAAAGAAAGTGTCACATTTTGAAATTAAGCTTTTGAGTTGTTTATTTAGTAAGTGGATACTGTAAAATTGCCAGAATATTTTCATCTAGTGCTCAACTTAATCTTGGTTAAATATTTTGAAATATCAAGTCAAACAATGGTTGTATTGTTTTATATTTTGTTAGTCTCTTTCTAAATCAATTAAACATGAAGAAGAAGAAGAAGAAGTTTAGAGGCCCGTCGACACAATGAGGTCATTGAGAAACGAACATGAATAAATTACAATAAACCTGTGAGCCATATAGCATATGAAAAACAAATTTATTAATTATACTATACAGTTATAACCAACTAAATATTTTCAAAATGTGGTAGCAAAAAGTTTTTTCTTTCACCAGTGGTCATATTAACAAAAGTCTATAACATGATAACACATATTAAACTTCATTTTATTGTTTAGATCTGTGTCTTTATTTACCTTTGTTTTTATAGACACGCTATCTTTATGTATCCGAAATAATTATGTTATTTTAATTGATATTGCACAAGTTTGGGGTAAAATGTACAAGAAATACAGTTTGAATAGAAAAACACATCCTCATTTACGGTAGTAATGTAGGTAAGTAACAGATATTAAAAGCTACCAGATCTAGCTTCATATATCTATTCTGAAAGACCATATATTTAGTTTTTGTCAATTTTGGAAGTAAAAATTTTCACAACAAACAATATATTTTCAATTGTGTTTTTTAAGCAATTTTTACATCTTTTGCTAAATGTTTTAGCACCATTATACGTTAGTGTAATTACTACGTTAGTGGCTTCGATATGAGGAAGTTTGAATTTAAAGGAAGTGTATTCGCATTTGCATGTAGAGAAAGAGAGGAAAGCCATTTAGGAAATAAAACATCCTCAGTTAACCCGACAGGGATTGAACCACGATATTTCAATCAGCAGCAGTCTAGTTTATTGCGAGAGTAGTGCTTAAGACCATGCGACCACCGAAGTGGGTTGCTAGCTGCTACCAACATTACAATAACTTGAAATAAATTGTATCCACTAACACATATAGGCCTATAGCTGGAAGTGAGGATATTAAACAAGCTCTATCGTTCCTGTAAATGAATTAAATAAATAAGGGAAGGAAATAATATTTTATCATTTTATTCGATGTCATGCGCTTAAGAATTTTATCCACAAGTATTTTGATTTTATTTGCTCTCTAATTATTCAAATGAAACCTTATGATCTACCTAATTTTAAAACATTATTTTGCTTTTGTTCAAATTTGTATTCCAAATTTAAATAAAATTAATTTTATTTCAAACAAAAATAGATGCTAGGCTAAATTGAAATTTTAAAAATATTCCATTTCTTCAAAACGTTAGAAATCTATTACTCTTACTCTCCAGATATTATATTCATAAATTCATTTATAACTTTCATTTTAGCAGACTAGAATACTTTTGATACACACCCAAAGTAATTGCAGTTTTGATTAAATTGAAATTAGTTGAAATAGTAATCCAATTTAAATCTGACTTGCAAGTTAAAATCGAAAGTTTGGACAGTGCTAAGAAGAGAAATATTGTAAAAGATTGATTGTAATACAACAAGAGAGAGAGAGATAGAGACAATGAGAAAGGGTGGGAGAAAGAGAGCAAGATATTAAGAAGAATATTAAAGGATTACGCAACTTGAAATAAAATACACTTTTGTTGAAAAATCAAACTCATTTAAATCTACCACATTCATCAAAATAAAGATGAAACTTTCTGATGAAATATAGCAATACTAAAACGATGGAAATCTTTCATTTAATTAAAATGAATGATTTATTTTTCATCAAAATCAATAATAACCAGTTAAATAATAATAATAATAATAATAATAATAGCGTGTCTGGGATACAACACTCGTAGCCCAGTTTCGTTAAAAGATTGGCCAGCCTCCTAATGTACCGTTGCCTAGGGGACGCCCGATTATACAATCTTACATCCTTTTCATGGGGGCTCTTTCCATGTCCCGATGAGATGAGTGGTTGACCATGAAAATTAGTTCCCTTTCAAGATGAATACTCTTATACCGGCCGGGAATCTAACTCGGAACCACCTGCTCCAGCGGCCGCGTGGTCTAACGCGCTACTTTCGTATCAGACTGTAATGTCAAAAATGGGGAGATTGGGGCTCGATCACAGTCGGGTGCACTGAGGGTGGCTTTCCTAAATGTTTTCCTCATCTCCCTACACGCAAATGTGGGTGCACTACCTCTAAACTAAACATTCCTAATCCTTAATTCATTATTGTAATTAGTACATTGACGTATAAACCAAACTGGTAGTAAGACGTGGTGCTAAAAAGAGTTAATGAAAAAAACTGGTAGCCCATATTTCAGCAGCCAGATTCTCTGACTACTATAACATGAAGCAGGTTACCAATGATAAATATCGTAAATATCGTGAGATTTTACTGGAATTTACCAGTGGTTAAATGGATGGAGAATCTGCGACCTTTTGAGGTGTTTATCTCAGACCTTTCTCATATTTAGCCAAATTTATGTCCATCGTTTACAAGCAATACATTCTTAAATGGCGTGAATTTTAATTAATACAAAACTGTTATTTTACAGTATGATTAAAAAAATAAATGCTATTATTATCTCGCCCATCTATCTATTTACATAGTTCTCTATCTTTATAACTATATTTGGTACATAATCATATTTTGACAAAAAGGCTCCTCGCACCTGGTCTATGTCATCAAGGTTGAAAAGTATTTAGATTATTGATGGAGGGGGCAGAGAGTTAAGATTTGAATCTCAGCTGAATGCACTGGAGAAAGGTAAGGGAGGAGGTCTCTTTTGTTCTTTTATTGCTAACCATTCATTTCCCCTATTGTATAACCTACTTATCCTCACCTCATTAATGTAAATTTGCGTGGAGGGGGGAGTGGAAAACCATTTATGAAAAACCACCCCAGTTCACCCGACCGAGATTCGAATCTCGATCTCCCCATCTTTAGCAGTCGAGCTCAACACGACTAGCGCGTTAGCCAACTACGCCACCGAGGTGGGTTAAATCCACTATTCATCTCTCAAAAGTAAAGACAACATATGAGAATAATAAATATTTTAAGAACTGCCTTTTACTGTTTGTTGGAGTTAGTACGCCTATGCATTAATTACTCTCATGGGCTTAGGATGAGTAAGGTTTAATTGAGAGGAATTACCTGCATTTGTGTGGAGAGAGATTGGAAAAATATTTAGGAAAAAACACCCTCAGTATATCCGACAGGATTTAGAAACCTGATTTTCCTGTCATCAGAAGTCTAGTCTAACACACGAGGGGTGCCTTAGACCATGTGGTCACCAAGGTAGGTTCCTGGAAGTAGCTAATATCCCATTTTGTCTTATTTGCTAGTAACGTGGAGGTCAAGGTTAAATTATTATCTGTATATAATAAAGTCAACTTTTCTCTAGTGAAAATGTGACAAAATTTTAAACTAATTACATTTTTATCATCCCCACCCGGGAGTGTTATTAAAATTAGGATTGTTTGAATTTGGTAATTATATGTGACACACACAGTCACAAATATTTTCTGGTATTTTCTTTTCAGTTGAGCCAGTGAAGCCAGAAAAGCTCCATACATATTCCTTTATGAAACAGTTTCCTGATTATTTTTGCTCCCTCACAATGATTGTAAATATGCTAGGAAAATTGCGGATATCCGAATCGATGCGAATATATGTTGGCTGACCTTTGACTTTGATTTTTCAGAGTTTTGGGTTTCATTTGTCATTCTTTACACTACTGTTGTATGATTTGTCACAACCCTGAGCTAGGTTGGTATGTTTATTTTTATTGGCATAAATTTATTGGACCTACGTGACGGAAAGCGCTGGCTTAGCAAACCCGATGCAATGAATTATAAAACATTAAAGAGGAATGCTGACAACTCACAACAAACATGCACTAGTTGTGGAGTAACTAGGCCAGATCAGGCTATAAAATTCTTTGTCTTGTTGACATCGGGGCTGACATATTATTATCTATTTCGGAGGCAGTTACTATGCCCGAAGCCAGACCATATCATACTATTAACTTCGGGTCATCAGTAGTACTATTACTAGAGGACTAACACTGAGTCCAGCCAGGGTCCCGAGTTCGAGTTCTGTAGGGGGCTGCGAGCCGTGTCAGTCTGTCCATCACTCTTATTGCTTTCACGACCAATCCAGTTCTTCCACGAATGAAAACGTCTAAGTTATTTTATGTCACATTTAACATCACATTTTGTGTTATATCTTAGTGGTACAAAATATTAAAATAAAATTTGAAACCTTCAGTATCATTTCGAACCCAACCAAATATCATGTCAAAAATCCTACCTTTCCTCACAAGCTATCCTGACAGATCTGGCTTACGGAAGAGGTGATGATAGGATTATAAATCAAACAAATTACAAATTAATTTTTTTCTTATATTTTCTTTCATATGTTACTGTTAAAAAAAAGTGTCTTCCTATCTAAATCTGACTCTTCAAGTTCTATCGCCATAGGTTGTTACACACATAGGTAAGTTGTTAAGCCTATCATATCCCACCAGTTTGTTCGCTTGAAGAAGCGGCAGTAGGGGGTATAATGGGGGAGTTGAGTCATCCTTCTCCCCCCCGGTAGGGTGGTCAGAAGGGGTGGGACAATAATTAGCGCAATAATGGCGTCACACAAGGTGGCCTGGCAGGCATCGTGCTGAAGATCGGGAGAGGGGGGTGGTGCGAGGGAGGGAGCAATCCATTAAGGGTCGGGATATCCGAGATGGAACCGGAAGCCATAGGGTAACCGCCCATATACCTCTCTGACCGCCGGCCTTCGGTTTTGCTCTCGCCATCTGGTCTCGGACGTTCAACGAGCATAATGATGAGCGATCAGTGAGTAGGACAGGTGTTCTATGATCAGAAAGAGCGACTAATGAGATTATTTTCATCAATTAATGTAATTCTAATGTCAGCACTTTTTCCCTTGAAATTTACCTACTATTCAGACAATGACCAACACTTAACCTAATTGTCCCAATTCTTAACTTGGTTGGTAGTGCGTCTAACTATTGATCTAAACATCCCGAGTTTGATTCCCACTAAAGCTGAAACTTTTTATTTGTAAAATTAGGGCATAACTTTTTATAGTGATGTAATTATGGTCGGGAAACCTAAACCTGTGCTTATTTTAGAATCAAATTAGTTTCTAAGTCATGTGTTAGTATAATCAAGCAACTAAGAAATTTCACTTATATTTTCCAAATAATAGGCCTGCTAGTAGAGTATCTCAAACGCACGTATAGGATCTAAAATAAGACACGATTCAATCTACTCTTCCAAGTAGTTATTATGTTTGATTTTATCTTATAATTAACTCTTATCAAACTAACTGCATTGCAAAGCCCGAAGACTAAACGTCAATCTCAGAAAATCTGTAAATCTGAAATACCGACGGTGTTCACGCACATTTTTGACAAATTTCTTTTAGACTATGCCTTTCTAATTGCGTATTGTCCAAACGAGTAATGAGGTACACAGACAAATTAAAAGAAGAAAATAATACCTGACTAGACTCCAAGCTCATAAGTGTGGTTAAAATAAGGATTTCATAGACGGGTAGTAAAGTTTATTACATAGTACTAACAACTATTACATCTTGACAAAACTTACCTGAACCGTTGGTCACGTGATTTAAGATGTAAAACCCGCATTATACTAGTTTGTACATTTCAAACTCTGAGCCCACAGATCGGATGCGGTCCTGTTTATGGTTTAGTCTGGCCCATTCACCCAAATTTTCTCTGTATAAATGAAGTTAGGGAATTTGAAATAACTTAGGGAAATCTGGCATGTGAAGCAAGTCTGTATGCATTAATTTCCCTATTTTTTTAAAATTAGCGCACCAGATATTTGAAACGATTGGTATAATACAATATGTATGCTTAGAGTTGTTTTCTCACTTATAATAAAATCAAATCATGAGTTACATGTAAGATAGGTAAAAAAAAAAGAGACAGTTTTTTATATAAGTTACCTAAAAATTCATGTATCTAAGAGTTATAATCTTATTTTCAAGGAAAATATTTATTAAAAATTAATTACTAAAGATGTGCTCGACATTACTTTAACATTCAAAGTTATTAAAGTCTTTTTTCCAGAAATTGTTTAAAGCTGGACAATACCAAACAATCACTTGAACAATTACGTGAACAAAAAAAAGGGTAATTTTAATGTGCAGTCAGAATAAGCTGGTTTGTGAAGGTAGATTATAGGAAGAGGGGTTTAGTTTGCAACCTTAACCTAGCTTTGTGGAAGCCGGCTGATTGACTTAAGAAGGAAATTTGTATATTCTGTCTAGTGAAATTATGTTTAAATTGGACTTTTTATTCTTCTTCTACTACTTCAAAACAACTCTTGATTTCACTGTTTTCACTGAGGAGTGCACCCTAGTCAAGCTCTCCCAACAAGCAAGGCCATTTTAACCTGCAGAACGTGGGTTTGGTGTTTACCTTGCCTGTGACCTAGGGGGTGTTGGTTTAGGTTCACGCCAGTAGCGGGTGGCCAGCTACGCCTTATCCAGATTGTTTTAAGGGGGTGTGTGGAGTGTATACTTGATTTTGATATGCATGAAGTCCCCATCAAAAGCTATCAAAGAGTTTCTTAAGAGATAATTTATATTAAAACACTCTAAATATTAGAATAGACAATTGTCAGAAAACTAGTATTTTATATAATGATGTTGGAACCTTAATTGTGTATGGGACTTAGCTTAGCCCAAATAAATAAATATATAATAATAATAATAATAATTATTATTATTAAAATTATTATTAACACATGGAGAGATCTTGGCTAGCGAACACGCATTTGTCAACGCATTATAAAAATGACTGGTATCAGATATAAATCCTGATATTATTAATACCCCTGTTGCGAATAAAATATTTCAAATGTTTGGTGAAAAGTATTGGGTGTCTCTTATTGTTTTACATATATGGGTCTATATTTTACATTTTTGTAATAAAAAAAGTACTGTTTGGGAACTATATTTACTTAAAGTTATAGTCCCACAGTTATATTTCTTAAGTATGTTCAGTAATTATTTCATCTGGTCTTATTACACCTACGGATTATAAATATATGTACTAATTACGGTAGTGTGTTAGGAATTAGAGAGGTGGAATTTAGAGAAATCATTCCCACATTTAAGTGGTGAGAGAGTGTAAAAATATTTATGGAAATCACTCTCAATACAACCGATCGGGATTCGAATAATGATCTCCCTGTCATCGGCACTCTAGTATATCGTGAGAATGACTCCTTAGATTATTATTATTAGCACCGCGTCTTACTACCCGTTCGGGTTATACGCACTTACGCTAATGTGTAATGGTAGGGTGATTGTGAGATGAAATGGAGGACTTACAGTTTAACGTGGAATCCGAACCACGGTGGAGGCCTGGCATTCCTAACATTCACAAGATGTATTGTCAGAGGTGAAGGAAGGGTTTGGTAATCAGATAAATCTTTGCCGCGACCGAGGATTGAACCCCGGCCACCAGCATATAAGTCTGACACCTTACCCCTAGACCACCAGGTCACCGACAACTTCTTAGACAATGCGGCCAAAGTAATGGGTATATTATAGCGTTCAATGAGGCCCTTTAATCAAACGAGCTTTACAAACCTGCACTACACTGACCGAAGACGGATTGAACAAGATTTTTAATCTAGACCGATTTAGCTGAGGGTGATTTCTAAAATGTGATTAACCAATAGGGTTTCTATAACATTTTGTCCCGTTAATGCGAATGCATTTTCTTTAAAAAATAGCCTTCTCATCTTTAACATCTAGGTTAAACCCTTATTTAAATTATAGCACCGCGTCTTACTACCCATCCGGGCTAAATGGTTAGGAATTGGAAAGGTTGAAACCCTTATTAGCCTCAGGATTTTAACTCCTATGTATATGTCAGCGGTGACCTTGTACAGTTTGAATATTACTTCTTGGATCCAAAGGTCACTTGTGGGCGTAACACAAAAAAAATATATATACATGGGTATTAACTAAGTGACGTGAATATTAACATAATTTTTTACTTTTTTCAATTTCAAACGTTGAAAATCAGATATAATAATGTATGTATAGGAGTAGAACCCAAAATGTAAAATTGTTTAAATTTCTCTTCCTTTAGTTTTATCATTATATAAATATTTAGTTTAAAAAAATACATTTTCACAAGATAAGAGAAACTCCCGAGAATATGGCGAAACATCCAGCGAAATATATGTTTTTATTGACTCTCCCTGGCGAGTATGTTAAGGAAGAGTAGGAATTAAAAAAAAATCCTTTTATGTTGATTGTATTTGTTAGCAGTAGGGGTGGTTCATTTTTATTCGCTAGCGGGTGACCCATAGGGGTGGTCTGAGAATGTTTTTTGAAGCAACCTCCCAACACCCTCTCCCCCCCTTTTTACCCTGATTGTGGGATATAGATAAAAGGAGAAGAGTAGTAAATATAGGTTAGGGGTAAGGGAGCTGAGTGATTACATGTGATTGGATTAACGAGACGCGATAGTAGAACTCCCTGAATCTCGCTTTAAACCACAGTTTAGTTTTAATTAATTCGTAGGTATTCAAAAAGGTTAGTTATATATACTAGTGGAGGTGGCTGCGTATGTGATACAGTAAGTTCTAAATTTAAAAGTCACGGTTTAATCCCATACAGGT
>CABFOV010000421.1:172111-204376 GCA_902141375.1 Timema poppense | reverse complement strand
GTGGCAGAAGTCACAATCTTACAATGGGCAGTGGCAGAAGTCACAATGTTACAATGGGCAGTGGCAGAAGTCACAATCTTACGGGCACACATAACATTTTTATTACTTTCTAATAAACCTATAGATAAAGTATTTTTATTTTGTAAAATTTCAACCTCTAGATTATGATGGATCATGCCTTTTTATTTAGGTTATCCTAGAACTCAAAATGTAGGATTTTCAATATTATGTTTGTCTGTACATTACATTTATTCAAGTTTGATATTTAGAGGTTATATGGTCATATCTAGAAACTGAATTGTGATTTTGATTCTAGTTCTAAAATTAAGAGCTGTTTACTTATGAATGATTTTTTTTTAATTCTACATTTTCAAAGATGGCTCTAACCCTTTTGTTTAACTTGTGTATCTAGTAGTGTTCTACATGATATATATATATATATCATTGTATGTGGGAATCTTTTTGAGAAAACTTGATATAAGGAAATTTCAACGATGACTGATTTTGGTAAAGTAGAATTGTTCAAAATTGACTTGAGCTATTTGGTTCAAAATATGTATCCATGGTGGTCCTTATATAATAAACCAGGATGTACGATTGTTTTTCTGAAAAATATTTATAAATTATATGGGTTTATTAATGTAAGGGTATTTTGAACCACGTTATTTTTAAGATAAAATTAACAATATTTATAGTGAAATATAACTTTTTTTTTGTTTTGTTTTTACGTATACAGTTTGAAATATACGTCAATGAAAATAAATAAAACACCGAGATTAATATAATAATATTGTTCTCTGTGAAACGGCCCCTACAAAATGCTATTGTCCTGGGACTCCAAAATCATCTGGGGGACCCTACGACAATTAGTTTAAATTTTCAAATTTCACTAAAGAGGAGAACCCATGAGGTTATCTGTCCTTATAGCTTAGTGGTTAGATAATCCACCACCAGAGGATTTTTATTCAATCCATGGGGTTAATTGACAAGTGGGAAAAAGGAAGGGTCTTTAGATATTTATAGAGAAGGTCATTTTTCTTAAACATTATATAATACTTCCTGATGACCTTAAGTTGTGGACACATTATGATTAACTCTAGTGATCCTAGTTGACCTGGCGGCCTAGGGGAAAGGTGTCAGACTTCTGTGCTGGCGGCCGGGGTTCAATCCTTGGTCCCGGCACAGATTTATCTGATTACCAAACNATTATGATTAACTCTAGTGATCCTAGTTGACCTGGCGGCCTAGGGGAAAGGTGTCAGACTTCTGTGCTGGCGGCCGGGGTTCAATCCTTGGTCCCGGCACAGATTTATCTGATTACCAAACCCTTCCTTCACCTCTGACAAGACATCTTGTGAATGTGTGGAATGCCAGGCCTCCAACCGTGGTTTGGATTCCACGTTAAACTGTAGGTCCTCCATTTCATCTCACAATCACCCTACCACTACACATTAGCGTAAGTGAGTAGAGCCCGAACGGGTAGTAAGACGCGATGATATTCATGATAATAATATATTTTTCTTTACTTAGGGCGAACAAAGACGAGCTAATGGTAGTTCTAGGTATGCACGACAGAGTGCAGATGGAGGAAGGGACAGAGAAATTCGTCAAGATTGACAGCCTGATCATCCATGAGTCATTCACCAGCGACTATCTGCATGACACCGACGATATTGGACTCGTAAAGCTGAAGGAGCCCATTGTATGGGACGAGACTATACAGCCTATCTGTCTTCCCAAACCAGGTAATGTGCGCAAGTATGGGTCTTATTATTAGATACCCTGATTTGTGGTAAATATCATTGAAAGATACAGGGGGAATGTCCAATTTGGCTATTAAAAGTAAGTAAATAAAATGTTTTTTTCGGCTAAAATGTGTTTAAAAAATAAACTCAAAATTAAAATGGATAGAAAAATGAAGTTTAACTTTATCATTTTAAAGTTTTACATATTTGTCTTTAAACGCATTATAACTGTTAAAAAAAAGAAGCCAGATTAAGAACATATGTTTAATCTTTAAAATGATATATATTTGTTTTAAGGAAATATTTTTTCTCTTTTTTAAAATGGGAACTTTAATAGGTTATTGGAATATTAGGAAAACAATAAAAAAAAACACCAAAGAACGATGATGTCCACAACTTAATCAAATTGATGTATAGTCTATACATAGTTAATTTTCATTAATATTGACCACATAGAATATTACTCGCATATCAAAAATTCCAAGCAGTCATTTTCACGAGGAAAAAAAATCAAATTTCTCTTATTTCGTGTGTGTAAAATACTCAATTAAAAAAATATTCATGATGACCCTAAAATATTTCGATAAACCCTAATTGTTTTAATGTTATAATAAAAGTTCGCAAAAACACGTCTAGTGATAATTCAATGTATATATTTATTATCATATGTGTGAGGGGGGAAGGGACGGATGGTGTCAAAACATAAGTGGACATTAGCTTCCTAGACACAAGATACAATCCCAAAAATTCGCTTGGAAGAATGTTTTAAAAAATAGATATTCAGTAAACCAACAGTAACTTTACTAATAAAAACCAACGCACCATCTTGTTAGCCCCAACAAACACTATGTAATACATTTTAAACCAAATTATTCAAATAATTCTAATAAATTTTAAAAAAACATTTCTAAATTTATAAAAAAAATTAACACGCATTATTATTTACTATGAAAAAATATTCCCAGCTACCAATTTTAAACTTATTTATTCTTCAAGGCAAACTTCGACAAATTTCAAATATTCTTTAAATTTGTCGTAAGTAAACTAGGTACCCTTATATTAATTTGTTTAAAGAAAAATAAGCACACGTTGATACCTATTTTGAACAAAATCATCAGAGCTATTTTAAAAAATTCAAATTATACAAAAAACAATAAACTGCTATAAAACTATTTATTTTTAGAAAAATCAATATAGTTTACCATTTACAATGTGAGAACCTTAACAGATACCCATTTTTGAACCAAATCGCATGAGCCATTTTAAAATATTCAAACGTATAAAAACCCAGTAATCAGTCAACTGCCTTTAAACTAATTTTCCCCTAGAAAAAAAATACATTTTTATTATGTCAAACACTCCCCATGAATATACTATTTTTTATTTTTCTTCTTCTTCTTCGAATGCTCTTATTCTTCTAGAAGTAAAAAACGAGATCAAAATTAAGTTGTTGAAAATGGGTCACATTTTGTAACATTTAATAATAAATAAACATTTAAAATACAAATCAATGCCCAACTATCATCATTTCCCTACTTGTTAATTTTTTGTATATTTGCGTGTCTTCGTATTAAAATTGCTGTGTACTGGGTGACGTAAGCAATGCCACAATCCAATTCCTCCCATTGGCGCTCATACCTTTCTATCTATTTACATTGTGTTTGACCCGGAGTCCTGTGGGTCTATCACATACAATACAGTGGATATCATCTCTGAGGGAGCAGCGCGATTACTATTAGGAAACAGCGTTGTCATTCTCCCCTCAAATATAAGAAGCTGGTTACTCAAGTTTGCCGGTAGCTCCTTTTAACCTCAGCACACCATCTCCTGACATAACTGAGAGCGAGGAGAGGTGGCAACAGTTAATTGATAGCTCCATAAGACCCCCCCGTTTCCTCAGTGATGATATTGGGTGTAGTTCCCAAGCCCCTGGAGAGAATTGGAGGAACATGGCAGCTTGTAGTAGAAGTACCGTACAAGCTTCCAGAAGTTGTCCTTGATACTCGGACTGACCCAGTCTCAGTGCAGAGTAGCGTTTGGAACGTACCGACTTACACGTTCCTCAGACATTGGTTCTGAAAATTTTAATTTTAACCCCCCAAATGTTTTATTTCTGCAACAACAGGCTCTGACTACCGCGGAAAACTAGGTATGGTGACAGGTTGGGGTCGGACTGCGCAGAACGGTAACCCAGCGCGTTATCTGCGCAGGGCAGGGGTCAAGATAGTCCACGAGGACCGTTGCAAGAACACCACCATCGGCGATCATATCAGGGAGACCATGCTCTGCGCCTACGAATACAACACTGACGCCTGTCAGGTAAGGCAGAGTTTATATTCATGCATAGTGCCTAACTAAAAGTATATAGTGCATAATGTAATTGCACAGTTCATTAGAAAAAATAACAACGGTTTATTATGAAACGTAGGTCTTAAATTTTTTGTAAATCCATTGTATTTTATTAATGAAAAATGGCCTAACTTCTCTGGACTGCTGTATAAAGTTTCTAAAAATACTTCACCTAAAAGTTCACACGAAGAACAGCGTTATTTAAACTGTATCCTTTAAAACATAATATTAATCTATGATTTTTCTGCTATAAGTTTTGTAATTTGCTATTATTTCAGGGTGACAGTGGCGGACCTTTAGGATATGAAACAAAAACGGGAATGGTAGAACAGATTGGTGAGAAATGATTGTGTTTAATTTTATCTTTCTTGTTAGCATCATATCTCATAGTGTTTTTAATTTGAATCTAGTTATGTATGAGGGAAACGCGCATGCTTCAAGAGAGCCCTTGCCTGTAAAATGTAGATGTTCATTTGTACATCTACACATTGGATAATGGTTCCGGGTTTGATTCTCAGTACTGCCTAAAATTTATCGTTTATGATAACGGAGCACCCTCTTTCACGATGATAAATCGACCAACTGGGTATCGTGTGAATTCTAGATTAAAGCTAGTTTGTAGGACATGTTATATAGTATAATTAAAATAATAACACTTAAACTATCGAACTTTAATCAACAGTAGTTTTAACAATGAGATACTTTTAAAAAAAAATCACTTTACATATTTTATCAATGCATTTTTTTAATTCAATTTTTTGATTAGTCTCATTTCATACTCATTTCCGACTGATGAAACTTACATTTTATTTATTTTAAATTTGGGATGCTCATCGAATTAAGACCTTGTTTATCTTCAAATTGGCTGGCTAGTTTTATTAATTTTCATGTCTACTGATTTTGGTTTATTTTTATTTTAGAACTAATTCTAACACATGGTTAAAGCTAAAAAATATTAGTTATTTTAAACAGTCTACGTATTACTCTTAGATTGCTCATATCAAATCATTGCCCTTATACCAGACGCGAACCACAAATTGCTGTGGCCGTGACTTTGGTTTAATGCACGACACATTTCCAGACTTTTATTAAAACATAGTAAATGTATAGCCACTTCCATCGTAATAGGCTCGGCCAATATCACCCTGTGGCTGTGACATCATTAACGGTGAAAGTGTTGGGGGTTGCTGATAACATATCTGTCGAATTAGCTGTACAGTCGATGCAAAGTCTATTAGTAATAATTTTATATCCTACAGTATTAGCTATGTTACATGCATGTTCCAGGTGTTGTCTCTTGGGGTATCGGCTGTGCCAGACCCGGTATACCTGGAATCTACACCAAACTCACGGAGTATTTGGACTGGATTAAAGTACATACCAAGGACTCTTGGTATTGCGAGAAACGGTTCTAAAATTAAAATCAAGCCTACCAACATTAGTATCAAATAGATCGTGCGTGCATAGAAATGTAGGGCCTATCCCGGAGTGACAGGCTTGGCCCATTTACTCAGGGGCTCGTTAGGGTTTTATCTACAGCCAGTGTAACCAACTCATATTACCAAAGTCCCACCAGAAGTGACCAAAATGATCTAATTAGTCATTGGATTTGGACCAAATAGTGCTATAATTTTGTTAATTTTGTTTTAAAAAAACAGGATATGGTAAAAAAAATACTATCCTACAAATGAATGAATTGCTCATAATATTGAACTACTGTAGTCCTTGAAGAGAGAAAAATGTGTTTTAAAATGGGTATTCTTAAGACTTTAATCAAGTAAAAGATAAAATACTTAGTGATTTATACACTATACTGGATGAATATAAACACACCCATTTCAAAGAACCAAAGCGTAACGCTCAAGTTCGTTGTCTTCTTGATTCTGAGGGGACAGATCAAACTGTTTCTTTCAATGACTACTCTGATTTTGATAGGAGGCCCATTCTGGAAGATCTGATTTTGTACAACAATACTACAGTATGATAATATTATGCTAGGTAAAGTGGCCTTTTAAAATAGTAGTAGTATGTTCCTTCTGGAAGATATTTTATCCTAACAAAATATTACTATACGGTAGGACTCTGGTACGAAAAAAGACCTCACAAAATCGGCTTATTTACAAAGTCGTGATATATATATATATATTGCCTTCATCAACAAATCACGCGCTTCAAAGTTAGTTATACTGTTCTAACCTTGTACCAACACCTTTATTTCTTTTAACTATCATATACATTGAAGCGTACAATATATTTAAAAAAATTAACAACCGATGTCAAAAGGCTACATTGCCTTGAATGTGTGGAAAAGAGAAATAAATACCCGGTTGTTTTCTTCTCTCTTACACAATGGTGAGCGGATGACAGCTCGAGAATTTCAGCCTTAGTTGTTCATCCAGTTATAGAGATTAATGCAAAATTTTCAGAAAATGCTTATAGGTTTGAAAAGAATAATAGAGCCACTAAATACAAAGTTAATTGATAGTTTACCTACCGAAACCCTAGATTACTTTAAAATTACGAGATAACGAAAAATCGATTAATTAAAATATTTTTCTATACTAGAAAAAAGCAAAAGTAAGATTACACAAAGAGAGAATCCTCACTATTTGATTACCAGCCAGCTACCCTGAAAAAGTTGTGATAGAGTGGAAAAATATCTAAGTTGGTGACATTGCTTACCACTCTTGGAGCCTCTGTTAAACTGTGTGCCGTTATGAATTCAGTGGTGGCTGTTGGAATCTTGCAGGTTGAGAGTGTCTTCATAATTCAGTTTTCAATACCAAGTCGAAAATTAATAATGTATTAAAAACAAACTATTTACGATTCACCGAGGCATGTTTCAACACAATTTTACGAACTAAAAATCTACTAAAGAATCAGTTTTTTTTAACCATCTTTGCTATTTTCAATAAATTTCTGATGCACCTTACCCGCTAAATCACAGCTACAAATTGACTGGGCTTGGAAAAGGGTCTAGAAATTTGAGGCAAAGAATTCTAACATCTCGCAATAGTGGAAACCAATATTTTAATATTAAAATAAATAAATTTAAAAAATATTCATGATAACAATGTATTTATTATAATGATTTTTTTAAAACTTTACTGGCATTGGTAAGGCTCCAATCCCAATCGGATGTACTATGAATAGTTTTCACCTCTCCTTTACCTCAGATTGGAGTATATTTAATTTGAATTCTATCTACATCATCTCTACCCCATTAGTGTAATGGCTCTCTCGAACGGGATATAAGATGAGGTAAACACAAAAACTCTATATAAGCCAAGGCCGTAGCCAGCCAATAATTTCAAGGAGGGAGGGGGGTTGGTAAGCACGTCCACCAATTGCTGTACGCTAGAAAAATGTCTACATGATAAAAAGTTCTAGACACTCTTTAAAGTGGTTTTTTTTCCATGGTAATATAGCCCCCTAGCTGCCAAAGGTTTGGAAAATTTATAAATATTAAATACTTTTTGAAGCTCTGTGAAGTTTTAACCCCCAAAATTCCGAAGCCTAGAAAAATTTCTAAATATTTAACAGCTATAGATACTCTCTGAAGTGCTTTTTATGGTAGCACAGCTCCCTAATTTGTATTTGTATCTTAATTTTGATATTGTTTGAAACATAAAGCCATTTATATTTTATTCATAAAATTTCGCGGGGGGTTTGAACGCCTAAAACCCACCCCCTGGCAACGGCCTTGATATAAGCCCATAGTGAGCTCACATACCTTTTAAATACTATATTAATAATTAATTTTTATGTTTTTATAGTTTTGCAGAGGAGATTAAAATATTACAGATTGCACATTACCTTTAATAAAATGTATATATGTGAATCGTTTTGAGTTTTTCCTTTGTGAATATAGTGGCCTATAACCAATCACAATAATTGTCTAATGAATAGGTTTCTAAATCTCCTTCAGGTCTTATTATTACTTTAAGGTTTTTACCTTAAAATAAAAAATATTAATCATTAACAGTACTTAAATTGATGACATCGATACTTGTACATTATTTAATATACAATGTGAAGTAAGAAATATGATATTTTATCAATTTTAAATATTTATACAATATTCATTTTATTGGTTGTTAGATACGTGTTTAATATGAACGAGGGCTTAACATAGTTCAATGAGTCCTCCGAGTCTAGTGGTGTCACCAAGTTTTTTGGGGTCTCAAGTTCCCCAATTTAAGCTCATCTCACTTTAAAAAAAAATTGGCTTAAAATAGCAATTAACTTTGTATTACTTATGTTTAGAATATTAAAAAAGTTTTCACTTTAAAAATAGGATAGGCCTTCATTGAAGCTAGGCAGAAATCTAGAATCTTTGATTGACACCAAGGCCGTTCAATACTTCGATCTAGCTCCCAGCAAACAGACGACCTTGAACGACAAAATTCAATCAAACAATGAAGAACAGAACTGATTTGTAATATTATTTATTTAAGTTATGACAAGTATTTATAAAATAGTGTCCAACTATAATAATTTGTGTAAGGTGTATTTGTTACTAGAAACATTTTATTTATTAAAAGTCTAATCCCATTCTACGTCATTAAACCTCTCCTGAGATTAAATATTTATATATTAAGACGCACATCAGAAAACTTCTACGTAGCTGTTGGGAACGAGGTCTAAGGTCAGGACTGACTAAGGTTGAGTCTATATTCATGCTTGACGTATAATTAAAGATGAAAAATATTTATCGTACATTGCACTTATTCATAGTAGAAATAATATGATATAATGAAACTTAGTGATTAAAGTCATACTTAAATCGATTGCATTTTATTAATTGACGTTAGTCTAACTTATTTGATTTCTAAGCAAGGTTCACATAAGGGTTCACTCGAAAAACAACGTTAGTTAAACTGTATCTTTTGAGAGATTATTCAAGTCGTGTTTATTCTATTAAATCAAATTTAATTTTTATTTGGTTTTGATTTTATTATCACCATACACATAATAGTAGACCCGCCTCTCAAAAACAGAATCAACAAATTTAATACTAGCCCTTTATTACTAACCATATTTAATATTGTAGCTACTAACGATTAAAAAAATTCGCCAATAAGAAAAAAGTGTGGCTACTACAAGGCATTTAAAACATGAAGTAAAGATAACTTCTATCTTCTGTGCATAGGCTACCAGCATTTAATAATTGACTGTAGCCTCGTCACGCATTCTAATTGACTGATACGTCTCAAGTCAGGAATAATTGTCTTTGCTCATCTCCACGAATAGCTCATAAAAAGTTAGTGATCTATTCACTATGTATCGAATATGTATTCTGTATCAAAAAATCGTGTATGTTAAATTCTTGCGTGTTATGCGTTATGCAGGAATATACTCGGCCTATGTCAGTCCTGACAGCCACGTAGCATGCAGCATTTTTGAACCTTCCTTTTATATATAAACCCAGCCACAGACAAGGATATAAAAGAACCTCAGCCTTACGGAAGTTTCGCTGCGCTACTTGAGACAGGTTTAGTCCCTCAACATTGGGGTTCGCTAGTGTTAGGCCATGTGTACACAGGCAACCAATTGTCTAAACACTTTTTTTTGTCGCTACCTTTCTTCCTGGCAACTGCAAAGCAATAGATGAACGACGAAACAGTCGCGTCATTGGTGTGTGTGTTCACAGGAAACATATTTGTTACCAGGAAAAACAAAATTCCACAAACATATATTACATCCATTATCTATAATTTGAGGTATTTAACGTGAACTTTCATAAATTACCGATTAAATTGGCAGATGACTTATGAAATAGCTCAGCTCTAAAGCTCATACGACATCCAGTCCCCGGCCTATCACTGTGGAAAAAGTGGGGGGAAGGAGGGGGGCACATCCATATTTCAACCCTGATAAATTTTTCGGGCCATAATTTCCTTTTATGTTATATACCTTCAAAGTTATTTTCATGAGGAAAAAAAAGAATTGCCCATTTGTTTGTATATGTTAAAACCATACCTGGATACTAAATTTAATCGATTTTTTCATAAAGGATTTTAATAAAATCGTTTTGTTTTATTTTTAGCTTTTCATTCTTGAATAACTTACTCTTAAGGCTATGTGTACACAGGCAACAAATTGTCTAAAACACTTTTTTTGTCGCTACCTTTCTGGCTAGCAACCACACAGCAACAGATGAACGACGAAACAGTCGCGTCATTGGTGTGTGTGTTCACAGGAAACATTTGTTACCAGGAAAAACAAAATTCCACAAACATATATTACATCCATTATCATAATGGACATAGAAGGAGTAGGTGCTATTTTTGTTTTTGTAGCCTGCAATAGAAAACGAGAAGGGCGCGAAAGTCAATCTTAGGTACACCCTATTTACAGTGAAAGACTTTCACCTGGAACGTTTCATACGAGTTTTGAGCGTTATAGTAATTATTCCGATACGTTTTTTCCCTACTATAGAACGGGTTGTTTCCCGGTTTGGTGAACTTTTGGATCTAGTTGGACAATCAATTTCTCATCAGGGAACCGATTAGAGAAGGAGCACGGTTAAGCGATAGATAGGCACTACATGCGATATTTGTTACAAAACTATACTGAAGTCATGGGCTGAACCAAGCACAATCTGGTGAGAAACGACAAAACTGTCGCCTGTGTACACGCCTCCAATTTTTTGCACTGGGCACATCCTATTTGTAGGACAAATAAGTCGTCGCAATGTTGTGGCGCTCCACAGCTCATTTCAACTGCTGAAACACAATTGTTTCGTGTCATTGCTTGTGTACACACTTACATTCAAACTTGGCGAACACATTATAACGATGTAAAAGTATTTAGACATTTTGTCGACTGTGTACACATAGCCTTAATGCTTCGCACTTCCAAATGTGCAGTTGTTAAACGATTTACTTTTAGTATGTTATTCATAAAGGGACCATTGTAATTGTAATGTTCAGTCTGCGTACCTATTTGTGAAATAGGATTATGTGAAAAGGGGGCTAGTTCGCTTACCTGTAACTAGATTTGTGGAAGCTGAACTATTTACTGGAGATGGATATTTGTGTGTATTCCTCCCCCTCCTCCTAGTGAAACCATGATTAAAATTAGCTTTTAAAAAATGGCTTTGATGATACCTAGCGATACTCGCGTTGAAGGACTCAAACTCTCCTATGGAGCGCAGCCATTTTAACCTGGAAGTTGTGGGTATGGTGTATATCTTGTCTGTGACATAGCCTAAAGCCCGTATCACATGACACTAGCTCGTACTAGAAATCAAGTGTGCTAGCTAGCGACTAGATATCTGTATACTAGCTAGTATAATAGAAACAGGACTAGAGTATTCACACGCTGCTAGTTTGGTACTAGGTTCTAGTGCAAATATTTATGGAACTTCAGAGATTAATTTCGGGTGCAACAGCTGCATTAATTGCTAATAAAGATATTGAAAAATATGAGAGGGAGCCTAAGAAAAAGAATATGGACACGGGACTTCTTGGGAAAGACTAAATAATGGTCGCAGGATGCTAAATATGATACATTCGGAGGTTAGGTAGTATACATTCGGGGTGACACAAACGTTTAGTATCTCCCTAAATTTGTATTCATTTATTTACGATGTGGTCAGAAGCCCCTAAGCCCATGGGTGTCCAAGTACAGTATCCTTGATTCACAAATGTTCTTTTTTAAGCCTACACACACTTTATATTCTAGAAAAAAAATCCAAGTTTGGCATGCTATTAAGTTTATTTAGATTAAAATTGGGTCTGGAACACAGTTTGTCATTTTTAGATGACATGTTTTAAATAGAATTTATATATATTAAATATATTGTCATATTGTGGCAATTTGGTATTATATAAACAAGGATGTTTAGAATAATTTTCCGCCAACAACAAAATCACATTCGAAGACCATGTCGGCGCCATTTCTATTATTTTCTCTACACATAGTCTGAGCGGGCATTGATTGGTCGAATTACACAAACTAGTGTCGGAACTAGTACGAAAATAGCGCATGCTCTATCCTCACAACTAGTATGGTAGCCAGTACCAAGTGGCAGAACCAGTATACTTTTTCTGATTCACACGACGCTAGATGATGACGTGCTAGCTAGTGCTAGCTAGCACACTGGATTTCAAGTACTAGCTAGTGTCGTGTGATACGGGCTTAACCAATAATAGTGGTATAGTCAACGTGCGTTGATGAATACAATGATGGTGGTAGTCTTGAGCATAAACGTGAAGGATATTGCTTCTAAGCGTTGATTATTGACGTTTCACACATCTAATATTTTAATTGGATTAATTCAATACCTATAAATTAATCAGGTGAGAAGCATCAGAAATATAATCTACCTACATTAAAGCACTAAGAAAAACATAACATTTTATAATTTTATTCCTAAGAAAAGTTAAAAAACTAAACACTTTGACAGAAATAGTTAAATGAATATTGTATTTGTATTTTAATCGATCCTGACTTTTTTTTCAAATATTAATAATTACATCAAGAAATAAATTATTAATTTCAAGTTTCTTAGGTTAAACTTAGTCTTGTACATATTAACAATTTTATTCCCTACAAGTCATATGTGTCTACCACGGATCTAGAAATCCCACCGTTGTATCTAATATTTTTGAAAAATAATGACAATTTCGGGGATGTGCATACTTACTTACAGGAGGGCCAAACATAAAATTAGAAACACTGGTAGGTTAAAAAAATATTAATATTTCTTCAAAATTAATTAAAAATATATGAAAAACACACATAATAAACTAACATGAGTACCTACGTATAAATACATTGAGTAGGGGTGGCTTAAGGGCCGTGCGAACTGGGTGGCTGCCCAGGGCTCCCGCTTGAGGGGTACCAAACAGAGCTAAACCTAACCTAACGTAGCCTGGGCGTGATATAAAAATAATACCCAAACCTAACAATTCCATATCTAACTTAGAAGTGATAATGGAGTTGGTAAGCATAGCATTCGTCCACTTTTTGATACTAACATGGAATTTTCATATTAGTATAATTTTATGGCAAGTAAATTAGAATTTGTGCCACTCTCACAAGGTTATTTTACATTTGCCATCTTGTAAAAATGGTGCCCTAAAACATATTTTTGTTGCAATTATAACGTAAACTACTTATATTGTCAAAGTGTTTGTTATACTTTTAATAAAAAATAGAGGCGAACGATGTATACAAAATATGTTTTTATAGTTTTATTTGTAACCCTAACAGTTTTTGTACAATCTCGAATTGAAGTGAAACCTTTAGCGTATAGTTAACAGTTGTGAAGTTTCCACTTCAGATTATTTTACTATCACGCCCAAATTACGTTAGGTTTGGAGATTTTAGGTTTAAGGATTATTTTCATATTTTACAAGAGTCTGATCACTATGGAAAATGTGGTAGCTGATAGCTAGCAGAAGATTTAAAGAACGGTCAATAAAAAAATGAAATTCAAAATAATTGGTTTTTGTTAACGTTTTGACTGCCAAAAATGACAACAAAACAACACATTATTATGGATTTGTAGGTCTAATGGTCTAGCGAATGGCTTCATAGAGTATAACTGACAGTCTTTTCTAGCTGTCAGTTAACACCACTCCTATGGTGAATTGACTATATTATCCCCCAGCTATAGCCTATAGGTGGTGCCAAAAAGCAACCCCACCCGGGCACTAAATTTACCTCGGGCCACCCCTGACACTGAGAATACAAAACAATCATAACAATATTAGTAGCTTATGTTTTTAAGTTCGTTCAGAAGATTTATATGATGGGTTGTAAGATCATTGAAACTGTAAATGAGTTTTCACAATTTTTTTCATAATTTGGGTTAAACTGTGAGGATATTATTATCACGAGAGAAGACAAATGCTCATCAGTGAGCTAGTTTATAAGATCATTTTTCCTAATTTTCATGGTTGAAAACACCTGATCACATGAATATGAGGATGTAAATATTACGATGTATTTTTAAGCGTGATTTACCAAGTATGAAAATGTTGATTTCGGCTTTGTTTTTTACAAATAGTTTTGTTTTATTTAAAAAAGTCTTCTTCATAACGCAACACATTTAAATTATTAATCCCGCAGTCTTTATTGAACACACCGGCGGGCTGTAGTTTGCCCATTCCTGAACTTGTTCTTAGGACTAACAATTTTTGTTATTTCTAATTTGAAGATAACGATCAAATTTGAACATTCTAAAGTGTTACACATGTCTTCTTTAGGATTGTATAGATTATAAATACAAATTGGGTTTATTTCTCAAACTTCAATTAGATCAGTGAAATAACTTAATCCCTTCTTTATTTATTGATTATAATCATATAAAAAAACAAGCAAAAAACTCCATGGTGTAAACCCGCAAGTGAGTCATACCAACCGATTAGAATCATAACCAATAATAATAATTATAATAATTATGATTCTTTCAATGTCGGACATGTTTCTAATTATTTAATAGTATAGTTTATTCGTTAATGAGATATAATACATATATTTTTTTATGGACAAAGCATTATACAAATACCACCATTTAAGTTCTAAAATGTATGTTTGACCTGTAACATATAAAGAAAAAATAGCAACAGAAATATTCGGGGAAAATTAAATAAAAAACACCGCTGCACTTAGGGATGAATAAAATTAAACTTTAAGAGCTATATTGTCATAGAGAGTTAATTGTAAGGTTGGGTACCAATGACTTGGGCCCAGAGAAGCTCCACTAAATTTGTGGGGGCTGTTGTAGGAGGTGGCGTATGGGGCGGTGAGGACGAGCAGTCCCTCCGGAATCGGCACCAATGGTTCTGATGGTAGGATTGTCTGAGTTTCGGAGTTTACGAAATAATCTATTGGTCCACTAGTACAAAATGAAATCGAGAGGTGGCAATCCCGACCCAGCGTTTATCTCTGAGTTGCGGGATCAGGGAGGAAGACCAAGGATAAGATGGAGACTACGGTGGAAAAGGGAAACCAATGGTCTAAGGTTACACGTTGGAGGTGAGGAGGGACATGACTCCAAACGGGAGCTGCGTAAAGAAGAACCGAAAGAATGTAAGATTGAAATAGGTTGATATTATGTTAGAGAGATAGAGGACAGAGTACTCGAAAAACAGGGTCGGAGAGCATGCATTACCCCATGCACCTTGTTGAGGACACTAGTGAAATGGCCATTGAAGTGAAGGCAACTGTCCAATGTGACCCCCAAATAGTGAACGGAGTCTTTCCAAGGAAGAATGACCCTTCCAAATAACAGAGGAGGAAAATGCCCAGGATGACGACGGGTGAACATTATATCCTGTGTTCTGGCCAGGTTGAGCAGGAGCTCCCACAAGATTAAATACAGCTGTAACACCTTCAAACTTCAAAATCTGCCACATAGGTGCTTCATGTGTACTCACTAGCTCCCTTAACGCCTATACACGGTGTATAAATGGGATCTAAATTAGTTAATAGACTTAATTTTGTAACATTATTTTTGATCAGATGGTATCAGTGATCTCTATATTATATTGTAGGGATATACACATAGACATTACCAAAGACCAAAGCGTAACTCTCAAGTATATCGTCTGTTTCATTGTGGGAGGACAGATTAAACGGTTTCTTTCAATGATCTTATGCGAAAACATGTGTCTGATGAGTAACAGTGTTATTGTTTGAAAATACTGACGTATTATACCAACCAAACTTTCCTGAAGAAACATTTACATTAAAGGATATACAATACAGTTTTACTGGTAATAATGTACAGTACAAATACAATCGTTAATACATTTAATCATGGAGTTATCATCCATGTTGTTTACAGTCTGCCAAGACTATACTTATACTTAAGGTTGGCTACTAGTTTGTATATTGGTCTCAGAAATCATATTATATTGAAAGTTCGATAAATATAATGAGTAAGATATCATAAAACTTGATTACATTTGTTGGAATGACTAACTTTTTTGTAGTTGCTATACGTTCAAACAACCACTTAGGTTAATATGTTTGTAGAAAGTATTATTATTATTTTACCATATTTTATTTAAAAAATGTTGGATCATATTTTATACATTGCCTTCAGAAACCATATTATATATATTAAATGTTCGATAACTTTAATGAAACAAGTTAGCTAAAAACTGTATTACATTTGTGTGAATGACATACTTTGTGTAGAAGTATTACGTTAAAACGATAAGACTGGTAGGGAGTACGGTATCTGCTAAACTCTGATTTTAGTAAGAATCCCAATCTGTAAGGCTTTATTTCGTACCAGAATACTATCATATATTAGGATCTTGGTAGGATAAACAGCCATTTAGAATGGACGTAGAAATTCCCTTCTGGAAGGTCTTTTATCCTACCTAAATACTACTATAGGGTAGACATCTGGTACGAGATAAAGCCTTACAAACTAGTTTTTCTTCAAAAATTATTGTATATATCAGCCTACATAAACTTATTTAAAGAAAAAACTCACCAATTTCGAACTTTGTTATGCTCCTAAAATCCTTTACTAACACATTTATTTCATTTAACTAATCATACATTGATTTATCTAATATATTCAATACAATTAATGAACAATGTCAAAATGCCACATTGCCTTGTATGGAAGGAGAAGGAGATACACCAAAGATTTTTCTCTCTTACACAATGGTATGCAGACTACAGCTCGAAAATCTCGGCCACAGATGTCAATCCAGTTAAATTATAGAGCTCAATGGATGGTATCTTGAATATAATAACTACCTAGCTGTGCTTTGAACAGTAGTTTCTCTAAACGCATATTGAAAGAAAGATGTTTGGCCGTAGCTTAATGAGTTATCAATATTTATGAACCACATTATTTTGTGTGTCAGATTAATTTACTTATAGCTTATCTTTTAGTTACATAAAATCAAAAGATTTGATATATTTTTTGGGATAGAAAAAATTATTTAACACTTTTAATTAAGTATACACTGATTTATATTATAAATTAACAAAAAAATGTCCAAATAACACATTGCTCTATATATCAAGTTGTAACACCATATTTGTCTATCGACAGTTTAAGATCTTTCAAGGAATCGACTTAGGATAGATCGAGAGGTCGATTCCTATCACAACATACCATTTCATTTGTAAACATGGCGACGACCTGTAGTGAAGGTTTGCCTATATCTCCCACAGAAAATAAATCTGTAACTGAATCTGTAATTTCATCAGGTAGTAAAAGTGTATCACGCTCACCATCAATATCCTCCTTCAACACCAAAGAAGATAGATGGCCTTCCTTGGTCGTTTCTAAAGAACCTAAAAGATATTCAAGACGACCTCCAGCAGGTATGTGTTTATATTATCATGTGTCAGTGGGCTAGGTCTTGTCATGGTTTTTTAACAGTCTGATCAAATATTACTTAAATTATAATTAACGATTTAAGTAAACACTTTAACAACGTGTTTAAGCTTTTTTTTTATTAAGGCTAGAAACTAAAACTTATATTTTGAAACATAGAAGGGCCTTATCATTAGGGAAATGTGATGATAGGGAATGATTTGGGAAAGAAGGGAACAATTATCCCATCTAACGATATTTAGTTTTCTTTACCCCATCTCCCAATAAAGCTGATTTGATACTTTTCTTTTAATAGTAAGATATAACTTAGTGCTGAGTCTTTTAAAACTCTATAACATAACCTTTCCTAACCCCGTCACCCCCTCAGACAACACTATGATAGGGAAGGGCCTTAAAAAAAAATAATACAACTTTGTCTTTAAGACCAAGTTTGATTGCATTTCACTATATATTTGTAGGTATGTAGTAAGGGCCACCCAGTAGATTTTCTCAGTATGATGCAAGTCTTCGAAATGCCACTCCTTGAATGTTTTTTTCTTTAAAATAATATTCGATTGTATTTTTAAAAACACTGCACAAAATGTACCAATACTATTTTTATTTTGAAAATGGTGACCTGGCGGTCTAGGGGTAAGGTGTCAGACTTCTGTGATGGCGGCCGGGGCTCAATCCTCGGTCCCGGCACAGATTTATTTATCTGCTTACCAAACCCTTCCTTCACCTCTTGATAAGACATCTTGTGAATGTGGGGAATGCCAGGCCTCCACCGTGGTTCGGATTCCACGTTAAACTGTAGGTCCTTTATTTCATCTCACAATCACCCTACCATTACACATTAGCGTAAGTGCGTATAACATGAACGGGTAGTAAGACGCGATGCTAATATTAATATTTTGAAAATATAAACTATATAGGCCTATATATATATATATATCTGATTTACTGATTTAAACACAGCACAGCCACTTAAAAATAATAGCTTTGCGCTGTCAGATCAAAATTATTTCGACGTGTGCTTCCCAACGATGCACCTGTACCAGAAACCGAAATCAAAGGGTACCAAAAGTGCTTGGGCAGAGGCATACGGTAAATCATAAATCGTATACATCATTATCGAATCACATCTAGAGCAATATAGAAAAGTGCTGCATAAAGATTTTTAATTATTGAATGGTTCTTTGATTTCGCTGCTTATGCCGCCCCCTTTACGATGCCGTCTGATGCGGCTGCCTCTCTGTATCATATCAAGGCATGGTCCTGTATGTAGTGCTATTTTTTATTATTTCGATAATAATCATCAAAAGTGACTGCTCATTACATCTGTCAAAATAATATGAATTCATGAAAGTAAATAGATGGTGCAGTAAGCAAGTATTTTTTCTTGATGTCAGATACATCCCTTCCTAAGAAAATTTCTATTTTAGTTTGCTCTCCCCTTAACATATACAAAACAAACACTATATGGGTTTAATTTTCAGGCTATCGGTACCTGTAATTTTCTTTTTCAGCCTTAGCTTACTACTCGTTTGGGTTATATGCTACTATGGTACTAACTACACCGATAGTTTTTAGGGATGAGGAAAATTATATTTTTATAAAGTGTACCCACACTTGCGTTGAGGGAGAGTGGAAAACCTTTCTCAGTACACCCGACTTGAGATTCTAACCTTGACCTTCCTGTCATCGTCAGGCGAATTTACCGTGAGAGTGTGGTGCCTCAAACCGGGAGACTACAAAAGGGGGTTCCAGGTTCTAGTCTAAGGGATAAGCCTAGTTTACTGTTGACTGATATTTTGAAATGGTTTGAAAATGGCTCAAACATTTTTGTTCAAAATGGCTTGATTTCTAAAATTTAAATTTAATAACTTTTTAGTACAGGAGTAGGAAAGAAAACTTTAAAGAATGTTCTTTTATATAAAAAAAAAGGACAGGAACAAGGTTGCCAAGTTTCAACTCTATAGTACCTGAAATGAATTGTATTTTGACTGGTAGGATACTACTTTTGCATCTAGGATTAAATGTAAACATCAAAAAGAGGTGTTCAATACAAAAGTCACGATTTCCAACACATGTATCTGACATTATATTAATAAACCCACTGCTTTTAATAAACAATTAGGTAATAATTAATGTAAATTTAGTTACTTTTTATACTCGCCTCGGTGGCATAGCTGGCTAACGGGTCAGTTTCATGTTGAGCCAGAATGCAGAGGACGGGGAGATTGAGGTTCAAATCTCGGTCAAGTGAACTGGGAGTGGATTTTCCTAAATAGTTTTCCACTCTCTCTCCACGCAAATCCGGGCTCACTTCCTATAAAATTCAACCTTCCCAATTCCTAAACCATTAGCGTAAATAGTACTCAAGCCGAACAGGTAGTAAGTAGCGGTGCTAAATAAATAAAATTAAAAAATAAAATGTTGCTTTATAGCAGGTCCACAGGATATTACTCTAAGAAAATATCACAAAATTAGATTGTACTGGTGGTGAAATTATATCAAAAGTAGTATCCAGATCGTACAGTTGGCAACATTGCCAAGAACTACATTTAAAACCATCAAGTGGCTGCTCTCAGATCTGATATGTGTTCAAAAGAATGTTGGCCTCTGTGGAGGTGTTAGATGATTACTTGTTTTTCTTTTAAGGGGGAATATTTTTCAACCATAAAAGCTATTAATACATTTTAAATAATAGCTTTCTTGCATTGACTTACTTTTGATTTTTAACATTTTTGCCAATATATAGTGTTTTAAATTCTCCTACCTAGGCTTACTTTCTTATAAACTATTTTCAAACTACTTTAACACTTACGAAAACCCTCCCCAATGGCCGAACGATCAAAGGCGTCAATCTCGGGTTACGCTGGACTGTCGATGACGGGGAGATCCGGTGCACTGAAAGTGGTTTTTCCTAAATGGATTCCCACTTTCCTTCCATGCAAATGCGGGTAAATTAACTCTACTTCTTTCCTCATCTCTACCCCATTAGAGTAATTATCATATATGTGTATAACCTGAAGATGCGGGATGTAGGAAGGGGAAGATAAACTATTTTTTGACCAATTTTGACAAGATAATTATAGTAAAATGTTAGCCCCCTAAGAATATACTAGTATTTTTTATATCACCCTTCATACAAGCTACCCAACAAAGTTTATGGGAATTATAAGCTATATTTATTAGTCTATGATCATAAAAATCTCAATCCTAATAAAAATAATTTGGCCACTTCAAAACGGATCATTAGACAAAAATGAATTTTTCATTTTGAGCCTACATTTTTAGTTTTGTTAAGTTATCTATTATGTTGGCCTATTATTTTACATTTAAATCAATAGATAAAAATAAAAATAATAGCCATAGTTATCAACCTACGCTAAATTTAGGATTTCATGGAAAGCATCTCGGTTCCAGGAGGTTCTAGGTATACATGACAATATGCACCCACACAGAGGACTAAGAAATGAAACACATAACATTTCAAGTTGGACACAAAACATATTCTCAAATGTCTTTATATCAACGTTTTTCTCTTTATGGCTATTTTAGCAAGATTTAATTTTAATATTACTGTTAAATGCTCTCCCAATATCCCGGTGATGAATGAATTATGTTAAGGTGTGTTGAATAAAACTGTTTGATTTCACTAAGAAAATTTTTCATAATATTTTCTAACTAAAAAGTATTTTAACAATCTATTGCTGTATTCACAAACTATGTTTTGCTAAAAGTGTAACAAAACTAAAATTAATTGAGTTCAATTATGTATGAGTAGCAGAAGTAATCACGAAATGGATTGTGTGGTTACCCCGAGCGATGCTTTTCTTTTCTTAAACAGACTGAAAAAAAAAAATCTTAATTTTATTTCTTCTGACCCAGGTTTTAATTAATCTAAACGAATCAAATACAAATTTTAAAATTCCGGCTTCGAGGTGCACATGTTCATACACAGGGGCTAGTAATGTTTAAATTTCAGACCTCTGTGTGTGGTAGATATCGTGCAACTCTCATGAAAGAAGGATAACATTTTCATTTTATTAATATAAAAACAAGATATATGTTTTAAATATAACAATTAAATATAAAGAAATGTACGTTAACATATAATTCATCATCTTGGTAAGCATTCACTAATTATTTGGATGACTTTCTTGAATACTCTTAGTAAATAAAACCAGTGTTAGTAGGTTCTTGATAAGATTTTCAGTGTTTGGTGTTGCTGATTAAAAGGTAATGCATAGAAGGAAGACTCCAAATTGATATGGTCACAAAAAGAAATATCAAATTTGAAACTTTGCATATCCTTTTTTAATCCTCCAAATTGATATGGTCACAAAAAGAAATATCAAATTTGAAACTTTGCATATCCTTTTTTAATCTAAATACATTCTGACTTATTTTGAACCCTTATTTGGAATCTTATAGCTGTATATTTTTAAATAGGCCTTAATTAAATCTTTAGCTATTTCAAAAATATTTCTGTGGTTTTTGAACAATAGAACAATATCACCAACTAGAGTTTGCCGTGGTTTCGCTCACCTTTAAGTCAAGTAAATTAACAATGTTTGCAGTCTTTGCATTAAGATTTGAATGCTTACCTGGAGGTAATTTCACAATAAATACCACAAGGAATAGTTTGAATTTACTTTTAAAAAAAGAAGCTAAATAAGCTTAATTTACATGCAAAACCATAGAAAAAACCCTGAAAATGTAGCTAAATTTAATACATTAATGAAGGCATGCTTATAGTAGCTTTATTACAAGGAGATATTATTGCAATGAACACCAAAATAAATAGTTTAAATTTGCAATTTAAGAAACCAAACTAAAATAAATTTCAAAAATCATTCTCTAGTAAGCGTTCTTTCACACCAAACAAAATTGTGCTGTTGGTTAGTAACAAACATTAAGCAATAACACATAATAGATTTAACACATCCATTAACTTTAAATGATAGAACATAATGAAACCTACTTGAGGGCAGTGCCCTATGAACATATTAATATTCCCGAAGAAACACAAATTCAGCCCCCCTTCATTCACCACTTCCTATAGCTCAATTCAAGTGGCATGCTTTTACACTCAAAACCATAAAAAAACTAAAAATGTACCTATCTGACCAATGGTTTTTTCGACTGCCTCACTCACTGAAGAGATAAAATAAAGCTTATCCTATTTCCAGAAAATTAAGGTTTACAACAGAAGTCCAGTTTCAATCCCATGAGTACTTTTTGAGTTTACTGGTAACAAACAAACTCACTATATTTTTATCTAACTGTACGTACACTATTTACAGTTATATATATAACTGTATGTAGATAAACATATTTTCACTATACTTTACCTAATGAGCTTGTATTCATATGTCTATCTTTGTTGGATAGCTAGAGTAATAATGGGATATTATTAAATTGGCTTGTAATTAAATAATATAATAAATTTGGCCTGATAAATTATTGTTATTATTATTATTAGCACCGCGTCTTACTACCCGTTCGGGTTATACGCACTTACGCTAATGTGCAATGGTAGGGTGATTGTGAGATGAAATGAAGGACCTACAGTTTAACTTGGAATCCGAACCACGGTGGAGGCCTGGCATTCCCCACATTCACAAGTTGTGGATTAATACACGACTTGTCTGAGGTGAAGGAAGGGTTTGGCAATCGGATAAATCTGTGTCGGGACCGAGGATTGAACCCCAGCCGCCAGCATAGAAGTCTGACACCTTACCCCTAGACCACCAGGTCACCAAAATTATTGTTAAATATCTATTTGGCGTTTCTTGCATGATAGCTCTATTCGATAGTGAGTTGTTGATCAACCCCCGCATTTCTTGCCCATCTTACAGAAATTACTCGGACATTACTGATTTTTTTATGTTGTTTTGATCATAGACGCAAGTTTGTAGAGGGTATTTACATTATAATTTTCATAGAAAGAACCTTATCAGACGGCTGGAAAATTTTTTTTTTAGCACTTTGTCTTACTTCTTGTTTGGGCTATACACAAATGTACTAATTATACTAATGTGTTCGGAATGAGTATAGATTGCATTTAGGAGAAGTGTACCCACATTTGTGTGGAGTGAGAGTGGAAAACCATTTAGTAAAAGAAAAATCTTCAGTACTTGCAACTGAGATTTGAACCCTGACCTTCCCGTCACCAGCACTCTAGTCTATTGTGAGAGTGACGCTTTAGACCATGCGACCACCGAAGTGAGTAGCTGGCAAAGTTACTAGATCTACTTTCACATATTCATACATCGGTTCATGTGATCTCTAGATGTCACTTTCAATAGATAGTATCATTGTTTATAAAATAATGCAAATAATACAGTAAAATGTTATAAAATTTTGCTGCAAAGTATATTTGTGTTTGTATTTACTAATAGGATCTTCTTATGAAAATTGGTCTGTAGTTGATACAGGTAACAGTGTGACATTATTGCCTATTCCCGAGTCCCAACATGCTCATAGCTCAAGTGTTCACTGTACTGCAAATCCTCTTGGCGAAAAGAAAGCTGTGTGCTGTGAGTGATATAAGTTAGAGAATCACTGATCCAGAACTATACACTCGTTAACACTGAGTTGGCAGATTGGGTCGATGATGGAAACCAATCCATGTTTAGATGATGTAATAATATACACTTTCTTATCAAAATTTTATGTTTTTATTAAATAGGAGATTTAATTTCAAGGTAGATTCTCACAGATATTCATTGCGGTGATACATTTCTTAAGCTAGATATTCAATATTAAACACATTTTATTTTAAATAAACCTGTTTTTTTTACAGTTAAAGCTATAAATAATTCATAATTTTTCATTTTAAGAGAGTGAGAATATATAACTAAATTTATATATTTATTGCATGTGATTTAATTTGTTTCATTATTTTGTACTAGTGTACACAATATTGTAAATCTTTTTAAAGCTTTGAGTAGAATTGAGTTTGTTTGTAATGTAAACATTTTTTCGACACTCGTACTGGTCATATTCAGTGGGTTTTCCTTTTATTTTAGATTCATAGAAGATAATTTTGAAATAACTGTACGTAAAGAAAAAATTACATTTGTCAAAATAATATTCTACTTGTATTTGAAAATGAATAAATATACATTTTATTTATCTTTCATTTTTATTCCCATCAATTACCTTCTACATGTTTTAAACCAGCCATTAAATCTGATATTTTTAATTACAATATATAAGACTATATTCACTTAACATATATTTTTAAGCTTTCTCTGGTTTGATAATGCAACCATTTAATTGTTTGTATATATATCTATATGTTTTATTTAATTACAAATTTGTACTTCAACTATTAAAAATGTTTCTATCCTAATTCTAGTCATCTCTTATTAAATATGTTTAATGTTCTAATAATTGTAATATTCATGGTTTCATAATAAATAAATTGCAACATTATGTTGAGGCAGGTTAGTTTAGCCGGTAAGGTAATCTGGTATCGGTTCAAAAGTCAACATGTACTTTATTGATTTCCTCGGTGGCGACATAGTGCTGCCTCCTAGCAAGGGGAAAGGAAGGGATGTAGGGTGGGATGAAGGGAGGACAGGGGAGGAAGAGGGTGGGTTGTCAGGAAATCAATAGATTCTGCTTTTTCAAAGTGAAAACCTGTGAGCCATAATTCATTCTTATACAGTCATTCTTCTTCTGTCATGATTGATAAGTAACCAACAACAGTACACATAAAACCTAATGGGATAATTTTCTGTGCCGCATTCTGTGTTGTATGCAATTATAATTTTTTTTTTGTCAATGTGAAGCTGTTGCACTTATTATATAAAAAAAAGTTTTTACGTGTTCTTTATATTGATTTTATCCAAACCAAAGTTGTGTGATATTTAATATTCACTCAGCTCTATGTGTGTGTCATGTTTAGATCTAATTTGAACTTTCATAAAGAGTGATAGAAATGAATTTCATGGTAATTAAATTAATTCATTAAATATTTAGTTTTTGGTGAATGTATTTGTTCAACTACGGACACTGCTTCCTATGTTTTACTTGCTTGACTATGAGATTCTCGGAGAAGCTTCATCTGTATTTCGTTTAGTTCTATTTATGAATTTAACTCTTGCAGTGAATGTGAACTCTTAAAAATAATAATGTAATGACGCTACTAGTTATGTCGGTGTGAAGAGTAACACAGATCAAGACATAATAATAAAACGGCGTGATCTTAGTGTTGTAAAATAAAAGCTATTGGGGACTCAAAAGCTGCCGTCGTCGGTGACGCGCATTGAGAATGCTGGACCAGGATATGGCGGGGGCCCAAGACACCATCTACTTGTGCAACTTCCGAGTGTCTGTGGACGGAGAATGGCTGTGTCTCAAGGAGCTACAGGACGTGGAGTTCAGTGTCCCGGAGAGCTCGCAACCTTCCACGCCCTCTCCGGATGATCCCTTACCTTTGATTGGTATGCATAGAGCGGGGATTGGGGGGAGAAGGTGGGGGGTAGCGGGTGGCAAGATGAAATGCTGGGTGGACACCATTTGACTCATGCAGTTCATATTCAAATTAATATCTTAATAAATAAAACTATTTTGCAACTACCTATGAACATGTTGCAATGTTGCCAACTATACATTATGAAAACTTTTTTTTAGTATAATTTCACCACTTGTACAGCTGTACAATAAAAGTAATGTCTCAGTGCTCTAGTTTTATGTGTCAATATGACCCAATAATTATAATTTCTTTAAAAAAATACTCCCAATATGGTCAAGATGTAGTGATTTAAAATCTAAATTTTAGATTCTAGGTCAAGTCNGTCAAGTTTTTTTTTTTTTTTTTGTGGTACAGTCCTCTGTGATTTAGAGGTCATAGCTCCTGGCTACAGGTATGAAAATCCCGGGTTTGAACCCCGGTGCTTCCAGATTTTTCTCTGAAGCAGTTTCTCTGGAATGACATCAACTCAGCTTCGTGAAGACAAACGAGGCGCTACTTGAATAAATAAGTAGTAACGCCAGTCTATAAAACAGTTTAACGTCCATAGAGTTTATTATGCTGACCACATGACAACCTCTATCTACAAATTTTGACACAACCTTCATAAACATGCAGCGGCCGCTCGTTCAATATAGCATGTTTGCAGGCTGACAACATGGAGTTTTTATGTGGTAAATTGATCTTGACTAAAATTAATTGTAGCCATACACTTCACTTATATATAATATGCCTTTTTGTTTTCTTTTTTTAATATCTAATCCTAGAAACAAAAAGTATGTTGCTGGGGAATACACAACATTTCAGGTCTGTGTACTAACTCTCGAGTATAGAGAGTTGTCGACAATGGCTTGCTATCTTTTGTCCTCTCTTTTCAGTAATGTGAAATATTTTGATTTTGCTTAAAACATAAATTTAAGGAGATGGTGGTTGGCCGTTTAAAATCTGTATTATAGATCTTAGAGGGTGTAATACAAGAATGACTTTTTAGTATGGTTTGATTGCGTGTGTAGTTTTTAGTTTAGTTTTACTGTCTGACCCTAACTTATCTAAATCACTTGGTCTCGTACTATGGTCCATGGACCACTGATACCCCTTGGCGGTGTCCCAGGTGATCCACACTTGGGGCCCACAGGGAAATGAACAGTATGATACAATCATATTGATTTTATCATTTAGTTTATTATAGTTTGAGACTAAGCTAAAAAAAAGTAATCAATAATTTAACCTCAAATTATCTTTTTTATACTATAATGTAAAGACTTCCCAGATATACATTTTAAATAAAATTGTTGTGTTAATTTTCAAAATTTACTCAACATTAAACTACTCTTTATTTGAGGGTTTCAATCGAAATCAAAACCACACCTGAAAACATACAGAATTTTTTGGGGGTTATGGGGCACAATAAACGTAAAGATTCATTATATTCTCAACGTCAAGATTTTTCACAGTTACAATTTGTTTTTCACTAGAAAGTAAAAAGTTAAAAAAAGATCAAGAAAGCACAATATTGACAGGCTTGCTCTGCTAAGTCAACTTTACTTTGTTCCACAAGTACAGTAGAATTTTCATATAAAGAACCCACATTAATATTTTTACTGTGTTATTAGTGTTATTTTATAAATAATATATAAAAAGTGACAGATCATATGACTGGACTTGAAAGTAGATTTATTAGGGTTACTAACTGTCAGATAAGGCTCTTCCTATGGAAATTGAGGTCCCTGTAAAATATGTATATGAAACAAAGTTTTTTAAATATGCTGACTTCTGACAGTCAACATTTAGGTATATGCCCAAATTTTGATGGTTAGAAGTGACAGCTGTTAAACACATGTTTTTGCAAATCATATGGTTCGGCGTAGGGATACATAATTTGTTCTGGTAACTTTTCAAAGCCGTCACCTGTCATCTGTGAGCTGTCAGTCAGCACCGAAGAAGTCATGGGGCTACTATATCTTTACTGCTTGATGAACACTTTTTTAAGAAAATTATTTGGTTTGATAAGTGACAGTTTGGTAGGATAGTGGTTAAGTGTAAGAAAAGTTAACGATGTCATTAAAGTCGATTATTATTATTTTTGTTATTATTTTTAATTGGGTGGTCAGCTTGTGCATCAAAATGTCAAAATCATCAACGTCGACATCAAAAATGTTTCGCTATCGAGAAAAGTTTTAGAAACATTGCATGAAAGTAACATTTTAGAAAACATTTGGTATTAAAGTAGCTAGGAGAGCTATAATATTGGTTAAGGAATGATTATAATAATATATATATATATATCTGGAATAATTGAATTGACAAATTTAATTGGTAAATTATTGAAAAACTTAGCTAAACTTGATTTTTATTCTTGAGTGATACAATGATGAAAGGTTAGAAGACATAAAAGTGGGAAAAATTTAAAGTGCAAAAGCATATTGATAAAAATATTTGGGAATGATGTTCATTATAAAGTATAATACAAAGTTTAAAGTAATATTATGTAAAATATAATTAGTTGAAAGCTATAACCGATAAGTAAAAAAAAAAAAAGTTAGTTAAATTAAAAGTCATTATTGTATAACATATAAATATTTAATCTGAGTTACCCGCCTCGGTGGCGTAGTTGACTAACGCTCTTGTCGTGTTGAGCTCGACTGCTGAGGATGGGGAGATTGAGGTTCGAATCTCGGTTGGGTGAATTGGGGGGGGTTTTTCCTAAATGGTTTTACACTCTCCCTCCACGCAAATGTGGGTGCACTTCCTCTAATTCACCCTTCCAAATTCCTAATCCATTAGCGTAGTTAGTACTTAAAGCGTATAACCCGAACGGGTAGTAAGACGCGGTGCTAAATATTATATTATAAATTTAATCTGAGTTTATCTGATAGTATTTCACTTACTACACCTAAAGGTCTAAAAGTGCTTTGATGTAATTTCTTGGTCAAATTGAACGTGCACTTTTCATAACGAGTTTAATTTTTCACCATTCTAACTGCACTATCACTAGCGCTCATTCAGCCCCGTTCTTACGTACTGTTCCTAGACATGCAATATTTCACAAGTCCACACTAAAGGTAACTATTCTATTTCTGTTTTACTTTATAACCTAGCTTATTTTGTTACCACCATCGCAAATATATAGGCGTTTAACATAAATGTTTGTCCCTCCACAGTTATTATCTAATGACATTAGCTCCAAACCTACCTAATAATGAGGCCTATACATCATCTCTGTCTTTTGGATACATGTTATGAAATATTAATGAACAAGTCTTAGTCAACAAACTTTTTTTTTCTTAAAATTATTATTTGGATTCTTTTGTTGTTTAAATACCAAAGGAAAAATTGCGCCAAGCGGCTATATTAAATTAAACATCATAAATAGAATAGAATGGCAAGAGATATACACTTACCAGAAAACCACAGGCCTCAAAGTTCACACTCAAAACCTAGCAAAACACATGATTTTAAGGGTACAGTGAGGTACTGGAGAAGGGGATTAACATACCCTGAAAAATACACATTATGTGAATTGTTGTGTTTTATTTGTAAACTTTGATGCTTACAGTTTTCTGATAAGCTGTTTGTAATCCTTTCCTTAATAAATTATATTATTATTATTAGCACCGCATCTTACTACGCGTTTGGGTTGTATGCAAACTATGATATAAATAATAAAAACAAATACATTATCTTAGGGGGCATTCAAGAATTATGTAAGCACGTTTTTGTAAATTTTGGACCTCCCTCCGTCCTCTTGTAAGCAACCCCTCCCCCATTTTAATTACTTTATATTTAAAAAAATTTTTTTGTATCTATTTATTTATTCACAGGAATAATACTAATTTTTTATGCAATTTATAAATTTCTGGTATTTATTAATGTAGAGGTGTACATTAATGGTTCTAAACAATTCACTGTTGTAAAATGAATTTAAATTTATTGTCTAAGCATATACATTTTTAAAAAAGGTTGAAAGTTCTAAAAAAATTTAAATCAATTCACATTTAGTTGAAATTACTTATAAAAAAGGATTATTTGTGTATACATTAATTATAACCGTTATAAAACACTCTAAACTAATTTTAATTTGATGACCAAGGTCCTTAAATCCACATGTCAGCCCTTTTAATTAATATGGGTCCTTTTGGGGTGGTTGGGTCACTGGGCCATTCTTGCCAGCCTCTCTCTGTTCCACTTAAGCGTTCCCCATTCTCCTTTTTGATCAAAATAGGCAAAGATCGAGCCCTCATTTCCCTCTTAGGGTGCTTAGGTAATAATTGAACGCCCCATAGGGCTAACTACACTGAATATAGTCTTGGAAGGAACTTCATGGCTACTATTGGGAAACAACATTCTTCTTTTCTTGTCCTCACCTGGCCGATCTTCACTTAAATACGCGAGGAAAAAAAAATCAATGTTGGTTCGTCGATGTTGTTAGTAGCTCCTCCTTACCCCAACACACCACCTTTATACATAACTGAGAGCGAGGAGATTTGGCAACAGTTAACTGAGAGAAAGCAAAGATAAATCTTTTCTCCATATATCTGCAGTTCCCTCACATGTGGTATTCACTGCTCATACTACATAAGTTATAGGTGAAATTTTCGCTAAACACACTTAAAATTTGAGGTGTGGAGATATATTTATTGTATAACAGCAGTTGTAGAAAAAAACTAAGGCCTTAAATGGGTATTTTACCTGAGGTTACCATCCCTGCATCCTTGGGGAGGATGAGGGTGTTCAAATCCCAGCCAAGGATATTAGGGATGCTTTTCCACATAGGAATTATTATACTATGATCCCTCCACTCCACTCTCTCTTTTTGATAATATGAATAAACATCCTCCAAACTATCCTCATCACTATCCTTTAGATCAGTTGTATTCTACCTGGGGTACGCGAAGATATCTTAGGAGGTTCATAAAATTTGAACATGTTTATATATTTAGTTTAATGACTAACACTCAATGATCAGGACAGATTTAAGGCTAGCCATTAGAGAGCCGGATGTAAGGACATGCCACCTGGGAGCGCCATATTTTTTCCCTCTCTCTCACTCCAAGAAGTAGATTATATAATAGGTATAACTTTCATTATACATCACAACTTTGAAGGTACAAAGTTGAAGATAAATTGTATTTGGAGGTACCAATACATGAACAAAAAAGGTTGAATACCACTACTTAAGATAAGTCATTAATCCATAACTATCCTCTTTATGAGACATACACATTAGACAAAATGGAATAATTCTTCCTTTTATAAAAAAAAAATCTTCTTAGTCCTTGGTCTAGTGCTCAGAGTTCCTGGCTACAAACCCAGAGGTCCTAGGATTGTTTTCCGGCGCTTCCAGATTTTATTTTTGTGAAGCAATGGGTCTGAAATGAAGTCAGCATTAGCCCCTTGGGGACATTTGGGGAGTTAGTTAAATAAATAAGTAGCAACTCTGCTCTGGAAAACTGAGATTAACGGTTAGAGGGTTCATTGTGCTGACCATGTGACACCCTCTATCCACCAATGTTGGCACTTTCATTGCTAGCGGTGGTGGCGGATCAGTTGGTATAGTTCACCTCCAGGATCACACCATGGAGAGTTTTACTAATACTGAGGATACATTTTAATTTATATTGATTTGTTTTTAGCTTGAATTATATACCATGGACTGCATTACTGGTTGAAATTAAATAATTTTGAAGACCTTCACTTAAATATTATGACTTAAACTCTGATAAATTTAATTTAATTTCATCAACAAGAAACTTATTTTCATCTGCCATTAAACTTAATGAATACATTGACTCAAGCGATTTTATGAGGTTTATCAAATCACAATAGCACAATATAAAATAAGTAGCACTATAATACTATAGTAAATGCCATTCAATTATCTTAATCACTTTTGTACAAACTATACCTTTTGTCCAATCACACTCACAATTTAGAGAGAGCTTTATCACGATAGCTATTTTATTCATTTGACTATCCAAGAACATTGTTAACTAAATTTAAACACTTTTTAACATTATCTGCCACAGATAAAAAAATATTCATGAAGACATGGTTGAAACCATCAAAACAATTTTCAACCATTAAAATAAAAACAAACAAATAGAAATGGTGGATATGAAACAACATCCGGCTGTCGATATGTGAGAACATTCAGCTCACAACATTATTTGACAGTAAACATACGATTTTAAAATAAATTAACTAAATTTGCTAATTTTTTCTTCTTTTTTCTACTTCTGAAAAATCCTTGAAATGCTGGTGTTATAATATGGCAAGTTTTGCCTCAAAGCATTTTTTAAGATCATTAAAAAACTCTTGGCTTTTTTAATAAGTGCGTTAAAATGTTATGGGTGGGTATCTTAATTTTTTTTTTT
>CABFOV010000421.1:158455-172062 GCA_902141375.1 Timema poppense | reverse complement strand
TTTTTTTTTTTTTTTTTGGCATAGGCTTTACCAATTAATTTAGAACCTCCCGCCTACTATTGTTCCAGCCCGAGATCCGATGATGATTGAAAGAAGCAACCTCGTCAACATATCAAAACTGATTGTGAAGGAACTCATCGAGACCTCGTTGAAATATGGCCGCATGCTGGACTCGGATCACATGCCGCTCCAACACTTCTTCATCGTGCTTGAGCACGTCCTGAGGCACGGACTCAAGCCAAAGAAAGTACGCAATCTATCGAAATTTGGAAAACACTTCTTTTCAAATATTTATTATATCGAGATCAATCTTTTGTTCAGATTATGACTGTTCACAAATCGTAATTCATATGTGTTTTGGAAAATGGAATCGTTTTAAGTTGGACATAAAAATTTAGTTGTGTAGTCGTGGGTGAAACTCACTTGTCCCCTCCGTTCACTTGTCCACTAATAAGGACAAGATAAGCACATATTATTTTAATAAAAATAATATTAAAATTTATTAGTCCTTTATATAATATAGGTAAGTAATACATGTATGTACTCCTCAAACTTTAGCCAGGTTCCACTAGACCGGTGGTCGGTCTCCATAACCACTCGGTTAAAAGTTAAGAATGCCTTGAATGTCTAATGAACATATTAGTATAAATGTTAACGTCCCATTTAAATAATAATGTGTTTTGTATTTTCTCCAGGGCTTACTAGGGCCAAAGAAAGAACTGTGGGATATTCTGCAAATGGTCGAGAAATATACCATCGACGCTCAGGACATTACAGCCAGTGTACGGGATCTTCCAACGGTCAGGTACAAGAAACACTTGTTCATAATGTTCATGCTACTTGTCTTAACCTTCATGCTTTTTTTAAAATAAATTTGATACTCAATGTGAAGACTACTTTGATTTCACTATGCGATGAGGGCCTAAGAGGGTAACTTAGAGGAAAAGTACCCTCATTAGTATTGAGAGAGTATGAAGGAACAACAATAAAAAATAAATATGGATAACCACCCTTAGAGTACTCAACCAGAATTCAAATATAGACCTTTTTATCAACAGTTACAACTTGAAAAGGTACAGTCAAATCTTCATAGCAAGGGACTTTTAGAAAATGCAAACACATTTATTTTATGGCCAAATTTGATAACAGATACTATTAGGGGCTGTCTATAAATTATATCACACTCATTTTGTTTCTCCCCCTTTTACTTCCCCCCTTGTCACACAGTGTAACGTTTTTGTGAACCTTCCCTTCTAATATTACATCACAATATCACATACTCCTCTCACCCCTATTTAAATATTATTTTCTATCGTAGAGCCTATATAACCATTTCATTGAAACGTGTTCACCAAGCTAGCCGATCAAACTGGATGAGGTGATGTGTTTTGTTTATACATGTGCACAATCAGCTTTAATAACACAGAAGGCTTCTGAATATGCTTAATTATGTGACGTCACACATTGTCTGACTTACCCCTCCCCCTCATCACTCTTGGTCATGCTGAGCACTACTCACTCACCCTCTTCCCCCTCGCCCCCAACCTGATATGCATACATAGTTTATGAACAGCCCTTTAGTATTATTTTATAGGTATTGAGATTCTCTATCAAAAGTGACAGCTGAAGATCACATGACTGGACATATGAATATATTAAAGTAAATTTAATATCTTTTCTAGCTGTCAGATAAGGCTGCTATATGAAAATTGGACTTAAGTAGATGTGTGGTTTTCGGGCCGCTCTAATCAGATGTTCTCGGGTGCTAACAACTTTCAGATGTTAGAATTTATAAAATATAACACAACCGAGTAAAAAATATTAAGCCTTCAAAGCTACATCAGATATTCACTGATCTTGAATAATTTTTTTTTAATAAGTACCAAAAAGTTTGAATGGGCGTATTTTCCACCCTTCTCACAGGACTCATATGGGTCGAGCGCGTGCGTGGTTGCGTCTCGCCTTGATGCAGAAAAAACTGGCCGACTATCTCAAGATCCTGTTTGATCACAGGGAAGACCTGTTGTCTGAATTCTTCGAACTGGACGCGCTCATGATGAGTGAAGAGGCCATTGTCATAGTCGGACTACTCGTCGGACTCAACGTCATAGACTGCAACTTGTGTGTCAAGGTGAATGGGGGGCCTAAATTAGAGG
This sequence comes from Timema poppense, assembly GCA_902141375.1. NCBI lineage: Eukaryota > Metazoa > Arthropoda > Insecta > Phasmatodea > Timematidae > Timema > Timema poppense. The sequence goes on along the minus strand of CABFOV010000421.1, from coordinate 169,906 downwards.
GGGAGGGATGTTATTAAATACCTTTAAGAAGGACAATAGTATAAAACAACGTTATACGTTTAAGTATATATAAAAAGCGAATCTTGAGGGATGAATGATTATAATCACGGAAATCAGCCATATTTGAGATATATTCGAATAAATTAAAACATTACCACTGTACGTGGGAATCAAACTTGGGATCTTTGGCTTACCTTTACCTTTAAAAAGTTTGAAAAGCTTTCAAAATAGTTGCACGCTCTACCGAATTGTCTGTGAGATGAACAACTGAACTATATCTACGATTTATAGATTCATATTTTTTATATTTGGTTTCTTTATGATTCAAGTTTGATTCCTGTTTCCGGATGTCATTTTTCAGTTTACACTCATGATATTAAACTTGGTTTCCTGTATCAGGAGGAAGACTTAGATTGCCAGCAAGGTGTGATCGACTTCTCGTTGTACCTACGTTCGAGTAACCACTGTAGCGAGGGGTCATCAGAGGAGGAGCTTGACCCTGACAATATGACCACGGTTCTGGACCAGAAGAACTACATAGAAGAACTCAACAGGCATCTAAAGTAACTTCCTTTTTTACACATATTTACATCCATTACTGTTTCCAGCCTGTGGACCGGGTCAGTTTTTTATTCATAACATCTATTTTTCCGCTACCGGCTTGCTAGACCTGTTGTGGCTTCAGAGACCTTATAATCTAACTTAAGACTAGGACAGGCACAACATCCAGTCCCCGGCTGTTAATTTATTATTAATGTAAAAGGGTAAACCCATATTTCAACAATAATACATTTTTCAGCCATGCTGAGAATCGAACCTGAGATCCTTAGCTCAGTGGGCAGACACGCTACCGACTGAGCTAAGGTGTCGTATAGGCATCTAAACTAACCGAGCGCTTGTTTTTTTTATAGATGTATATGAAAAAGCTCATATGGACCATCATCAATAATGAAGGGGTGTTGAAGGAGTGTGGTTTGAAAGGGAATCAATGTGAAAGAAATGTCTTACATTGATTTTTGGGAATGTTTAAGAGGATGAGTATGGATCGTTTGATGAAGTAAATATATGAAGGTAGCGTGTGTGTGGATCAAAAAGAAAGGTTAGGCCATGTAGCACATGGCTTAATGTTGTAGATAAATGTGTGAAAAAGATAAACATGAAGAATTTAAAGAATAAAAGACTATGCATGTATCGCTGTATGGATGTTATTGAAGCGAAGGGAGTATGTCAAGATAGGGAAGTGTGAAGAAAGTTATTAAGGATTGATTAAGTATGGAGTTTTTTTTTACTATGCTATGTTTACAATTTCTTGTCTATCCCTTAAGGGAATGGCGTGATTAGGTAGCTAATTATTGACTTGAAAATACACAGATCCCCCCACCCCCATCCTCCCAATTACAGCCTTTATTAAACCTTATTGCGGCTTGTAATTGAACTCTTGAATAATATATAACTAAACTTGTACCTTTGAGGACTACATGTAGTTAGTTTGATATAGATAACATTAAGTTTATAATCATTGCAACATGTGGTGCTACTTAATGATAACATTAAGTTTTTGAATTGGAATTTGTTTTAATGGTTGAACCCCCACATTATTATTGGACGAACATAACCATGCAAATCCACTTCAGTGGCTACATGTTCTAAGGTGTCCCTATCACAATAGGTTCGACTGCTGATGCCAGGGAGATTGGTTCGATCCCATTTGGATGGACTGGTTTTTCCTAAACGATTTCCTACTCTGTCTTCATGCAAATTTCGGTACTTTCCCATAAATTCAACCTTTATCATTCTTAACCCATTAGCGTAATCACTACATGTGTGTGTAACCGAAATGGGTAGTAAGACTTGGGGCTTAAAGCATTCATGTATGCATGTAATAATGGACACATTTTTGTAAAAAAATGCTAAACATTTATTTACTATTTAAATTTTATATTATTTTGGTATAACTTATTCCCGTTTTCTCTTATATTAATACTTTTTCCAATATTCTTGTACAAATTTTAGTGTATTCTACCCATCTCTAGTAAATATATTTTTATTCTCTTATCTCATTAACTGTCTCGGTGAAGTAGTTAGTTAACGCACTGGTTTGTGTTGAGCTAGACTACCGAGGACGGGGAAATCAAGGTTCGAATCTCGGTCAGGTTAACTGAAGGTGGTTTTCCACTCTACCTCCACAAAAATTTGGGTTCACCAGCTCTAAATTCTACCTTCCTAATTCCTAACCCATTGTGTAATTAGTACTTAAGTGTACAATATGAATGGGTAGTAAGACGCGATGCTATAAAAAAAAATTCTCATCTCATTGCTGTATTTTGCGATGATTATTGTAGTGCTACGGTGACGAACCTTCAGTCAAAGGTGGAGACGCTGATGACGACCAACGCCCTAATGAAGGAAGACCTGGCCATCTCCAAGAACAACCTTCTCTCGATGAATCACGAGAACATCACCTTGAAACAGCAGCTAGGGATTGATGTGAATGCGGATAGGACTGACGAGGGGGGAGGGAGAGGCGGTAAGGACCACTCGGCACCACAGGGGCAGGTGGAGGAACTCCGTCAGATGCTGGACAACGAGAAGAAACAACGGCAGGAGTGTGAGAAGGAGTTGGACCTACAGGTTAATTTACGTTCACTTGCCTCGTTTAAATAGGGTTGTAACCACAATCTCTAAACGAAGGGGACATTCATGCTGCTCTATTTATAATATAGCAGGCATAAAGTTCCAAACCATAACTAAAATCCAACCCACCTCGGTGCAGTAGTTGGCTAACACGTTAGGTTCGTGTTGAGCTAGACTGCCGAGGACAGGGAGATCGAGGTTTAAATCTTGGTCGAGTGAACTTTTTTCCCTAAATTGTTTTCCTCTCTACCTTCACGCAAATGTGAGCTCATTTCCTCTAAATTCAACCTTCTCAATTAATCTATTAACATAATTAATACTTAACCGAATAACTCGTACTGGTAGTATGACGAAGGTACAGGAAAGTTAAGGTGGACAGAAAAAATAAATGAAAGGGAACAAACACAATATGGCTTTTACATTGAAAAGAACAACACAGTTCACACTTTACATTGCTGCCATTGGACAAAGAGGTAATGGCTGCCTCTTTAAGAAAATCCATGGCTACCACTCATCATGAGGGAGTGTGAAACACGCAACACAACTTCCTAAAAGAGGTAACCGAAAGAAACAACTAGGATGAAAAAAATATTAAATTGGTAAAGAATTATAGGACACTTAGTTAGGAGCTTGTAAAAGGAACAAATAAAATAAAGTACAAACACAGAAAATGGACATCGGATCTGAATATATACAGCAAAATATACATCTTAAAGGAAAACCTCTTTTCAATTTTTGAGGTAGTTTGTAATATATATTTGGAAGTAGGTATGAAGGTATCTATATGAAAATATAGAGGAACAGTTTTTTATTTTTTATCAGTCATGGGTGCAAGGGTCTAAATATGACAACGTTGTTCTTGTGTTCCAGATCAGCTTGAAAGCAGAGATGGAGGTGGCCATGAAGTTACTAGAGAAAGACATTCACGAGAAACAAGACACTATAATCTCACTTCGTCGGCAGCTGGACGATATTAAACTTATCAACCTGGAGATGTACAAGAAGTTACAGGTAAGGATGATTATTTTAGTTAGCCTAAGGTGGGATGAAAGGGAATGTGACTCAAGGTTCTTATTCCTTACAGTTTCTGCGACACCAAAAAAAGGTTTTCTTGGCAAAAAAAAAAAATATGCTGTGGTAGATTCATTTATTTTAACTGCCTACATTTTGTGATCTTAACGGTTCTTGAATATTTGCCATGAGCATTGCAGTATTTTACAAGGAACATTTTAAATGACAAGCACAAGTTCTGGCTAAGTTATGCAATGCTCCTGAATGATAAATATTCAAAAACTGTCGAGATCACAAAATGCAGCCGATTAAAATAAATGTATCTACTAAAACAGTATTTGATTTATTTTGACAAAAAAAAAGTTTTTTTGTGAAAAAAATATCAACCTTAACTTGAGTTACCTTACATTTCAACTTTATAAGTTACGGATCTTATTATTAAAGACAAATTTTGCTAGTGTTGTTGAAGATTTTCCATCACCATCATTAATTAATGCTTTCAGCCTATGGCCAGGTCAGTTTAGTAACATGCTACCATCTTCCTCTTTACTTCCACCATTCTTCTCCTCTCACTTGTAAACTTTGGTATCTGTGGTTCCTATCTCTCTTTTTTTTATCTTCTTTTCATTATTTTCCCCACAAACTTCATCTCCACCATTCTCTTTGGTATTCTTTTCTTTTCCATCCTTATAACATGCCCACACCATCTCAGTCTTGCTTCCTCTACTATCTTATGTACTCCAACATTCCTCATTACATGACCATAACATTTCATTCAGCCTTGCTTCCTCTACTATCTCATGTACTCCAACATCCTCATTACATGCCCACACCATCTCACCCTTGCATCCTATACTATCTCATGTACTCCCTTCTACCCGAGGACTTGTTGCGACAACTTCATTCCCAATCTTGTTTCTCCTTTTGACAGCTAACATGTTTTTCACAAACTTCATTCCCATGGCCTCCACTTTCCTCGTCTTTCTTACATTCAATGTCCTGTGTTTGCTTTCATTGTAAAAACCTTATTGTGTTTGTTCCTTTTTATATTTATATATCCATTATTTACATTATTATCTATATACCTTCTTCCAAATACGATAAAATGTACTTCAAGGAGTGAAAAGAGGTATTCCTTAAAGAGATGCATTTAAATTTTTTTTTTTACAGAAACAATGAAATAGTTTTAAAATAAATTCCAGCTCAAATTTTCAAGGTTTCAGAGATCCTTTCCTAAATAATAGGAAAAAAAAATATTACCCCGCATACCCTTACTCGAAATGGTTAACCCGAGTCGCTCTTTGAGTTTCATGGTGAGGTTATATTTTTGTAGGAGTGTGAACAGGAGCTGACGGAGAAGGGGGTGATGGTGACTCGACTGCAGGCCAAGACGAGTCAGATCGGTCAGATACTCAACAATTTGGAGAAATACAATCACTTGCTGAAAGACGCTGAGAAAGGGGGGAACTCCTCCAAAGGGCCCAACGGCCCCGGTCAGCAAAAGAAATGAGACTAGCTCATACTCTCTCTCTCTATTTCTCATGTGTTATGAACAAGATGACATGACCGCATATCTATGTGCATTGACCACAACTTTGATTATGTTTTTAAACTATATCATTGCTCTTTTAGGAGTATATATATAAATATATAAAAAGAAAAATTAACGGTTTCATAACAAAGGGGTGCATGGATCATACTCTGTATATTTTTAATGGAGCATATGCCTCTCTGTAATTAGGTCTTTTATTTAACTACAGTATTCCCGTTATCTTATTTTATTTTGGTCAACCTGCCTACTATATGTGACATTTTTAACTCTCTTAATAACCGATAATGTTCAAGTGATATTTTGGTATAAAAAGTCGGTAGCTACAATTTTTTTTCTTGGCTAAAAATGCTAACAAATTATCTTAATATGTTACAAAAATAGTAAAATTACAGGTAAAATCTCCATTTTTAACCTTTAAATATTCGCTTTTGGTCACAATATGGTCGTTATAAGAGCCAGTTAAAACAGTTAATTTACTTCTTATACCAATGGCCCTTGGTTGGGGAGGATGAATTTTATTAACCGGGAACTTACATTATTTACAGGAGTATTAAGAAGAAAATTGTAACATTGAAGTTAGTAGCTTTTCTTTATGTCAATTTCAGACAAAAAAGAGACTTATGAACAATATCATGTGCTGCCAAGTAAATATATGTAGAGTTTCGATACCGCTAATTCTCATGAAAATCAACAAAATGTACCATTGTTTGCAGATAAAAGGCCAAGTAGTTAGTTTAAAGGTGGGAAATTCTAAAATGTTACAATGAACTTAAAACATGTTTTCATATCCATTTTATTGTTCTAAGTAAAATATCATAAAAATAGGTATCAAGAAATTTTGGTATTCTACTTATACGCAAAAAGTTTACAAAGTTGTGGTTAGTACAATCGGCTTTTCAACTTACCTGTTTTTCTGTGCCTCGTTTATATTAATGCAAGTTTATATACACATGAGTTTATAGTCTTACTTTTGAATGTATGATCATGTATTTATGTTGTCGTCAACTATTACAGGAATGTGAGAGCTCACTAAAACACAAAACTGAACTGATCAGCAAACTAGAGGCTAAAACATTCTCAATGACTGACACGATTCAGAAAATGGAGGAAAAGTAGGTACCTATAGCTTTGTATCTTCTCTGTTATTGTCAATACTAATTATTATTATTACTAGAATTAGAAGCAGTAAAAAAAAAAAGTTAAATATATATCGAACAAAACATTTACATTAATTTAAAAAATGTTTTAATGTGAGAACATTTTTCATAAGCAAAACACATTTTACTTAATTTCTTTTACTGGAAGTAGGTCTTAATAAACACTCATTTTATAGCTAATTTTATTACCAATTCAGTAACCATTTTATTGGTTTTACAGGTTTTTTTTACATGTTTTTAGTTAGGATTAATAATTACTCCAGTTATTAAACAAAGTTTTACCAGAACACATCCTGATATTGATAATGGTTGTGAATATTTTGACTATTACTGTGGTTTTTCTCCGTCATAATCGTCATTGTGAACAGTTTCCAGTCACTGACCAGGTCTGTTTGGAACATAAGACTCTCCAACTTCTCCTTTTCTCCCCACCACTTCTCCTCCTCCTCCACCATGACCCAATCCTCTCCTCTTCACTCCCTTCAGCCACCTGTCCCTTGGTCTTTCTCTTGGCCTCCTGTCGTCCCCTCTTCAATATCGATCATTTTCTTTGGTATCTCCTCCTCCATTCCCTTCACATGACCGTACCATCTTAGCCGTGCCTTCTTTAGCCTGTCCTGCTCTGTCTCCTTAAATATTCCTCTCCCTTTCATTTCTAATCCTATTAATTTTTGTCACTTATTTTGTCACTTACTTCGGAGGGAGAATAAAATCATCAGTCTCTTGTTTTGATTGTAGCATGTAAAAGAACCCTGAAAGATTTGTGAAAATACCCCTCCCGGCAAAATTGGTTGGACCTTTAGTGCTTGCTCATGGAAATCCAGTGATAAAGGCAACAGAGAACCACCACACTTTATGAAATCACCTAGTATGTGGGATTTCTACCAGATGGTGTGGGCGGCACTAACCATCCTAAGGTGCTGTGTGTATACCCAGCTCCGGATGGATGGGAAGAGCATCAAATTAACCTTCGATTGTTGACTTAAGAAGAAGACTAGGAATAGGCGCATGAATCTTTAAATCCTCTCTCAGATCCTAAAGAATATTCGAGGATCAAAAAAAAATAATTCAGATTCAAAATTAAAAAAATTAATTTAGAGTCTTTCTTTTTTGTTTTAACTAAGAATATAAAAAACAAAATTTGCTTCGATTGTTCTTCATTGTTGTGAGTCTTGGTCACGACAAGACAAAATTTAGTGTGTTTAGAAACAAAGTACTTTGGAAATGATTTGGTCCAAAGAGCGATGAAGTTAATGAATGGAGGAGGTTATGTAGAGCTGGGTTACATACTCTGTACTCATCATCAGATATTGTTAGGGTAGTAAAATCTTGGAGGATACATCGAGCACGGCAAGCCAAGTGAATGCAAGAAACTAGAATCGGGTTCAGGGTGTTGACTGACAAACCTAATGGGAAGAGACCATTGTGAAGACCTAGACGGACTCAAATAGGGATATGGTGTAATGAGATGGACTGGATAGAACTAGCCTTAAGATATGGATACGGTGTAATGAGATGGACTGGATAGAACTAACTCAAGATATCAAGGGGTGGCATACGTTTGTAAGTGCGGCGATGGACTTTTTAGCTCTGAATATCATAAAGGAAGAAAGGAAGTATTTTCTTAGAGAGATTGTTGGAGTACAGGAAATAGTGGAGGAAGCAAGGCTGAGATGGTATGGCCATGTAATGAGGATGGGAAAGGAAAGAATATCAAGGAGATTGATTAGATGGGAAAAATGACCGCAAGCGAGATTAGTAAATACTCGGGAGGGACCGATAACAGCAAGTTTGAGACTCATAAGAGCATAATGAAAGCAGATAAAGAAGGAAAAGTGATGGAATGAGAGAGGAAGATGGAGGCATTTTACTAAACTGACTTTGGCCACAGGCTGGAAACGGTTGATGATTATTGCAAAGCAGCTTTCCAAGGTCGAATTTGGCTTTGTATGTTTCTTTTTCTAAAGTTATCTATACCTTAATTAAAACAACCTGTTTTTAAAATAGTTTTTAAAAAGTAAAAGAAAACCTCACCTCAAATTTTTCGCAACCATTTATCCTCATACTTGCACACTTGTAATAAAAGAGACTAAACAAATTTTCTTAGTAATATTTTTTTAAATATATTTATTTTAATTACTCTTAACTTAATTTTTTTATCAAAGTTAATGATGTAGCACAGAAATAAATCTAGTGTTTAAAATTATAGGGATATATTTTGTGTGTGATAGCAGCTCATTATTCAAATTAATGGAACAAAAACATTTCCTGGTTTGTGTTTTAGTATTGTAGGGATATTCATATAAACATAACTAAACTACTTTTGTTAACAAAATGAATATATATTTTTTAACACTGTCTTAACTATACCTTATTTCCAAACTTTTTTATCCATTGTTTTGTTAGTAGTATAAATAAGAAAATTTTCCTTTCTGGCCTGGATGTTGGTGACCTTAAATATCTAAATAAAGTTAAAAACCTAATAAGTGACTAATTAGTCTTGAATGGCTAGCTATTTGTTTAAATTGTTAATTTTTAAAAACATGAGAACGCAATTTGACTAAATAGAATTAAATAACTATGAATTTAATAAACTTGGAGAGTTATAATAAGGGTTAATATCGAACAACTTCTAAAGCTATGAACAAATCTCCGACAATTGGTAGTTGTAAATATAATAACCACACAAAACACAGCTTTTTGGTAGCATTGGGGCCAATTTCAACTCTTTTAAATTTTATTTGAATAAAAACAGTACAAATGGTATTAAATGTAAAATATGCCATATTTGGTTTAGTTTCTTCATTGTAAATGTGTTAGACTTAAAGTCTTATGTTGAAATTTTTTTCCCTTCTTTTTTAAAAAAAATTCTAGGCCCCCCGACATTGAAGTAGAAATCTAGAGCTCAATAATAATAATAATAATAATAAAAACATTTTCTCATACAAACAATGAATATTACTGTAAATTAAAAATACACCAACAGCACAAACCAATGTTTATATTTGCATCAAAAACTAAACTTGAACTTTTAATAATCAACTTTTATATAATTACATTAAATTTTTAATGATAGATGATTTTTTAAACCACCTTATGACACATGTTTACAATTTTCAGATAGTTAATTCCTATGATTGAAATTTAATAACTATATTTTGTATAGATTTTTTTAATTAATTATTATGTTATTTAAAAGTTTATGCAGTATTTGTGTTTTTAGTGTGCTCTTGATAATTTCGTGCTTAAAAATGTGAATCTGTAAGATATTTTAAATACTCGTGGTAAGCAATGGGCTTGCTTCACTTTTATACCCATAGGTGATATTAATGTTAAAACTAATATAATTATATCAACTGTGTCGAAACATCATTATAGTATTAGAATCTAAATATTACGAGCACAACAATCGATGAAGATAGTGGCAAACCTTCACTACAGGCCGCCATGTTTACAAAAAAAGAGATATCGACTGTACGCTTGTAATATGTATTCCATTGTTTTAGAACATAGACTGATTCTTTTTCCTAACAATAACTGTTTCCTGCACCGTATGCAAAAAAAATATATATATGATTTTTTTTTAGCAATTTCATGACAAATATATGCTTATTGCTTGTAATCAAATTCATAAAAAGTTAATAAAGTATATATTGTGAAATAATCTAACTTTGTTTATTTTCCTAAACATTAGCATGAAGTACCATTAAACTTTTTTTTTAATTCCTATTTATTTATTTTTCCTTGTTGCATACTTTTATTTTTAATTTTAGTCTGTTTTGTCGGTTTGCCATTATTTTCATTACTTTAAAGAAATGAAATATATTTATTTAATCAGTTATTGAGCGATTCAATATCAAATATAAAGTTCTTTCTGTCATATTAAGAAATTTAACAGTAAAATCATAATTGATTATTAAGGAATAAAATCTTAACTGGTAGTATACATTCATTATAATAAAACAAATAACTACATTTATGTATATATAAAAGATATGGAATTGCTCATTCTGTTATATTTTGGAATAGTTTTTATTTGCGTCATTTCTCATTTTTTTAAATTCTTGACCCCCCTCCCCTTTTCTCTTCTTACCTTCCTCTCCACCCCTTTTTCCCCTCTAACTATCGCTGATACCAGATATCAGAAGTGTGAGAAAGAGCTAGCAAGCGCGGAGGAATCTTCCCGCAAGATGGGCCAACAGGTGGCCGAGAAGGAGGTGAAGGTCTCGAGCGTAGAAGGTGACCTGAGGATAGAGAGGGAATGGAGGACGTCCTTACAAGATACCATGGTTAAGGACAGGGACAAGATATCGCAGCTGAACCAGGAATTGTCTCAGCTCAAGTCGGTTGCTTCTGTGAGTATCGAATATGGGTTTAAGTGGGCTAGAGAACATAACTAGAATTTTTAATTGATTGGTTAGCTCTGATTAATATTAAGGATAAAAACTAAAACTGGGCCAAACCCAATTTTACTTGAATCTTTGATTGAAAAAAAAATAACAGAGAATTTTACTTTGGTCCTTTGAATTGAAATTTATTTCAGAACTTTAATACTTCCAATATGGGGGTTCAGCTCCAACATGTATAGGATAAACTCAACAACCAGAACCCAACCCATTAATTAACATTTTACTGAATATATGATTTGAATGCAAAGAAGTTATCAACCAATCACTATTTCTATTTTTCAATTAAATTTATATTTCCTTCTTTGTGCATAATTTTCTCCAAGATTCAAATTCAAATTTAAGATTAATTATTTAGATGTAATTAAAATGAAGATTTGAATTAATTAGTTTAATATTATTTTGTAACTGTCTTGGGACTTTTGTTAATTTATTGCTTACTGAATTAAAAAAAGATAGACTCAGAAAACCAGTTAATATAATAGATTACATGTTACAGACAAAATGGAGTAATTCATTGTTTGTGTTATTTGTACTTTCTTCTTCTTTGTGTTTGATAAAGGCAACAATGTCGAAATATTATTCTATTTGTGTTAAAATGTGTGTGTTACTACTTCTACTATAGAAGATAGAAGAAAGGAAGAAGATGTCACCTTTGTGCGTTGGACTCTTCCCACATTTTCCCTCTTTC
>CABFOV010000421.1:129148-141208 GCA_902141375.1 Timema poppense | reverse complement strand
TTTTTTTTTTTTTTTTTTTCTTAACTGATAAAATTTAGCAGATCACTAAACCCGTGGCTTAAATTGTGGTTCTCGGGTACTTACAGGTGGTAAACCCTCCCTTAGACCATGTAGCCACTGGTATAGTTAAAGGATCTATAATGCACTTCTATCTTTTTTTTTTTACATGAACAACATTATTATGTACTGTACGTTTACACCCCTGACCCCTTACGTTTACACTCTGACATAATATTCAAACAATTCTTTTATTTTAATTTTCTCATGTCTTGGCAAATAATTCAGGTCACAAAATATTTGTTATGTTTTCCATCACTCTCTCTCTCTCTTATTTCCTCACAGTTATGAAGTATTTCTCTGTCTCTTATCCAAGACCCGTTTATTTATATAAAGGCCCAGAGTTTGATTCTACACTGAGCCTAAAATTTACTGCCACAGCATGGATTTTATTTCCTTTCGCTATGTAATGGGGTTGATTGATGAGATGTGTTCAGGTTGTATTATTTGTTCTAGAATAAAGTTGGAATCTATATCTAATTTACTTTTGTCGTTGAATGTATGGATCATATTAATAAAAAAAATGTGGCTGAGTCCTTTTTTAAAAAAAATACCTTCTTGATCTGCAGATCAGTTGAAAAATCACAGAACGACAGAACGTTCCTTGGGCGTTACTATAAACTCTGTGATTTGGACTAACAAGAAAGTAGGCCTAAGCTAGGTTTATCATAGGGCCGATCTCAGGGGTGTGCAAACGGTGTGGTCTTACAGGGCCCTACGATTTGGGTGAGACCGCTTGCTTAGGTAGAGGCTATTGAGGCACTTATTATTTTTGAAGTGGATCGATTTTGGTTTCTCATCCTGTTTGTTGGCACTTCTTATTTGCGAGTGCCGATTTTCGGAACTGTTTACTGGACTTAAATCGATTATTTTCCACTCTAGCCTTGTCTGGATGTTTGTAAGTCCTGCGCTGGTTTGGACGGCTGGCTGTTCATTAAGTTTGGTACATGAACATTTTATTAACACGTGAGAGAAGTATTAGTCCATAGCTAGTTAATTTATTGACATAATATGGGTTTAACATCTTAGCTCAGTCGGTAGTGTGTTTGTTAACAGAGCTATGGTCCCGGGCTCGATTCCTGATATGGCCGAAAAATCTATCTTTGGTAAAATATGAGCTTCTCTTTATCACGGTGATAAATTAACGGATGGAGGCTGGATTTTGTGTCTGCTCTAGATTTAAGTAAGTTTGTAAGTCACGTGTGGATATAATAATTCCTTTCAGAAATTGGAAGTTAAATATCCTATATAAATTAAATGACATAAAATTCTATATAAAGTTTATTTTTCATAAGAAGAGCATTTAGATTGATAATATTCTAATATATTACTAATATTATTTTATAGTTATAGTTAATATATATCAACAGGGATAGCTACAAATAACATGGCTTGACGTATGAATGCATTAACGTAGATACAAGAGCTTGTATATGAAATTCAGACTGAAATTAATTTTAGTGCCGCGTCTTACTACCCGTTTGGTTTGTACGCATACGTAATAATTACGCTAATGTAATGGGTATTAGGAAGCTTAAATTTAGAGGAAGTGTACCCGTATTTGCGTGGGAGGGGGGGGGATAAGATTGAAAGACAAGTTATTATAAACCACCTTCAGCACACCCGATCGGGACTTGAACCCGGATCTCCCAGTCATCGGCAGTCTAGGCCATTGCGAGAGTGACGCCTCAGACCATGCAACCACCGAAGTGAACTACACTTGTATACAAAACCAACAATTTGTACATATCCATATATCTATTGGTAAAATATCCTATTCCTAAAATATTTCGATAGCATTTAGAGGGTTTATCTTAAGAGCGTTTATCGTATCAGGCCCAACTTAGCTCAGGGCTCACACGAGGTTTGGGAGTAAAAGGGAAAAGAAAAGACCTACATTATGACAGAGATGTGTGCAGTGCATTCGTATTTGAATGATTACTCGAAAATTCTCCGTGATGACGATGGGAGACAAAAGCAACCGAGTTTCTTGTATTATTATTATTAGCACCGCGTCTTACTACCCGTTCGGGTTGTACGCACTTACGCTAATGTGTAAATGGTAGTGTGATTGTGAGATGAAATGAAGGACCTACAGTTTAACGTGGAATCCGAACCACGCTGGAGGCCTGGCATTCCCCATACTCACAAGATTTATTGTCAGAGGTGAAGGAAGGATTTGGTAATCAGATTAATCTGTGCCGGGACCGAGGATTGAACCCCGGCCGCCAGCACTGAAGTTTGACACATTACCCGTAGACCGCCAGGTCACCAGTGTCTTGTTAATAACTACAGTATTCCCCTATTATGAGAGAATAAAGATTTGTGCACAATGCTTATCTGTGAACCCATTCTAAAATGGTCAAAACACGTTCTATTTAATGCATTTTTTCTATCCAAATATCATTAAATATTGCAAGAATGTTCAGTATTAGTAACTTCTATTAACTATTTACCTCCATTAATGTTTTAATCAGAAATGATCCACGTGTAATAGCGTTCGTGTAAATTAATTTTTTTCTATCCGACTGTATCACAGATTTGATTGGCATGTGATGCATCCTCCTAAGCTCCATTCTCGGATGTACGACCGGATGCCACTATCCAGTTAGTTTCTCTTCGGGTGGACTCAAGTTTCTCCCTCCTAGCTGGAATATGCATATTCACATAAAGAGAAGAGGACCCGTTCATTGACCAGTCTAGGAATGTCATCTTAGGCTATGTGTGGTAAAACTATGACCTCCATTAATTCCTAATTGCACACATGTGTTTCCGTGTCTGTTAATTCTATAGTTTGCCTGCTTCCGTGGATGAGTGGTCTAAAAACTATCACTCTGGTGGTTAAACTGGTTTGCTGATGACGGGGAGATCGGGGTTCGAGTCCCGGTCGGGTCTACTGAGGTTTTTTTTCCTATAGATAGTTTCCCAATCTCCTTTCACGCAAACACGGGTAAATTACCTTCAAAATGACTTACCCCGTGGTGTAGTGGTCAGTGCACATGGCTACGAACCTAGAGGTTACGGGTTCGATTCCCGGGTAGTACCTAGGATATTTTTACGGAAAGGGGAATTATTCCAGAGGTCACCAAGGTTTGGTTAATTAGTTTTGAAAATTGAAAAATGACACCTGGACACGGGAATCGAACCCGGGGCCTTTGATTTAGTACGCCAATGCTCTAACCACTGAACTATCCAGGAATCTTCCCGTGCCCAAGGTCATTCTTCACTCATATTTTAAGGCAGAGTCTATGATGGACGTTAGGAGATCATCGACTACCAATGTGTGACTTCTTTTATTAATATCACGAGCTATCAGATAACGCACGTCCATCATAGACTCTGCCTTAAAATATGAGTGAAGAAAGACCCTGGGCACGGGATCATGCTTGGATATCTCAATGGGTAGAGCATTGGTGTACTAAGCCAAAGGTCCCGGGTTCGGTTCCCGTGTTTAGGTGTCATTTTTCAATTTTCAGGTGACCTGGCGGTCTGGGGGTAAGGTGTCAGACTTCTCTGCTGGCGGCCGGGGTTCAATCCTCGGTCCCGGCAAAGATTTATCTGATTACCAAACCCTTCCTTCACCTCTGACAAGACATCTTGTGAATGTGAGGAATGCCAGGCCTCCACCGTGGTTCGGATTCCACGTTAAACTGTAGGTCCTCCATTTTATCTCACAATCACCCTACCATTACACATTAGCGTAAGTGCGTGTAACCCGAACGGGTAGTAAGACGCGGTGCTAATAGTAATAATTAATCTAAACGGATTTTTTTTGACAGTACAGTTTTTTTTAACAGACATAATGTTTGGTTGGAAAAAAAAGCTGTGGCGTTGAGTGTTCCAGAAAGCTCCAATATTATATTTTTTAATGATTCAACACAACGTTGACGAAATATGCCTGGAGGCTAAAAAGAGTCATTTGTGGAATTTGGTCTAGTGGTTTTATATGTTGTGTTATATATACCATGTGTCTTAGGGGAGTTAAAAAAAATTAAGTGAATTCAAAATATGATTAAATGTCGGAGGGAATGGACTTAACAAAATTTGTTTGTTGAAAATAAAATCTCAATCTGTGTTATACGTTTCATCTACACAGAAAATAAGTGGTATGGTACACCACACATACTTTTTATTATCACCGCATATTGATACCTGTTCAGGTTATACACATACATGATAATTACACTCATGAGGTAGGGATGAGGATGGAACCCACATTTGCGTTGAAGTAGAGTAGGGAATGATTTAGGGAAAAAAATCACCCTTCGCTAGACCCAACCGGGATTTGAACACCAACTTCCCCGTCTTCATTAAGCCAGTCTAACACAGAGGGACACCTTAGACCGTTCATCCACTGAATTGAGTCACAACGACTTTCTCGCTATCTTACAGGTAGAGAAAGTATTGGGATCGTCAAAAAAAATCGAACTGGAGATTTTGATAAATCTTGATGTTTCATGACCCCCCGAATCCGAAAAAGTGTTTTTTGAATTCCTGTCTGTCTGTACCGCCAACTAGAGCCTAAACTATTTTACCGATCGGCCTAAAACTTGGCATCTAAGGTTTTCATAGGGTTTTCCCAAGGGGTTTTGGAATTGGATATCTAACCCTAAAATTAAAGGTAGTTTACTTAAGGGCAAAAAGAGGAAAAAGTCGATTTTCTCAAAATCGGCTCTAACGATTTTGACTAAATTTCATTTTAAAACGTTTATAGTTATAAAAAAATGGCTACCCTAAATATTTTGGAAAAATGACTTTTAAGGGCTACGGATGCATAAGTTATCACTTTATATCATATCTCCGAAACTATTTTAGATATGAATTTACTTATCACTGTAAATATGTATGTCTATTTATATTATACATATTTTATTCGTAACAAATTTTATAAAACCAATAAGTTTCAAGCTATACAAAAAATTTTTTTTTTTTTTTTAACTTTTCGAACACTATAGGTACTGTGGCTGTAAAAATAATCTAACCCAAAATGTTGATGTATGTCGACGTTCCATGACCCCACAAACCCTAAAAAGTTTTTTTGCAATATTGTCTGTGTGTTTTTTAACCCCAAAATAAAGAGTAGTTTAGTAAAAATCTAAAAGAGAAAAAATCTATTTTCTCAAAATCGGCACTAACGATTTTGATTAAAATTTGTATCTAGGCGTTGAGATTAAGATTATAAATAAACTGACTATTTTCATTTTCCAATGAAAATTACTTTTAGGGTACTTTACCGGAGCGGAAATTTTCGTTTCTCCACAGCCATTTGAGATACTAAATAACTTATTTTTGCAACATTGTAGTACTATTAAAAATAAAAAACTTTTATATGAAATATATTTTTTATAAATCCAACAGTTTCTGAGATATTGGCAAATATATTAATACAATTTTGTGAGCTTTAGTTGTAAAGATATACTACTTAATAATTCTGTAATGCCATAGAGTAATAAAATATAAGTAAGCCTCTTAAGAAGTTTATTATTTTTACTTTAACCTCTTAGGAGAAATGTTTGTACAAAAATGATCCCTCGCCTTCATTTTTGACTCAATAGTATTTTTTTTATTGGTAAAAATTTATAAATGAGGAATTTAATAGCTATGCGATGACCTGAAGATGTGCAACACCAAATAAAATGTTAAAATTGTAATCGCAAGTCAAAATTTTAATACGAAGGGTTAACCCTTGTGGACCCAAAATTGATCTTTTTTATTGGTACAAACATACAAATGAGGACATAAATTCTTTAAAAATTAAAATTATAAAATTTAAAATTATAAAATTTAAAACCGGGACTCAAAAAAAAAGTTTTACGTAAGTACAGTGCAATTTATGCTTGGGTTTGCTAGTGTTTATTATCTTTATATCTCATTTTACCCGCCTCGGTGGCGTAGTTGGCTAACGCGCTTGTCGTGTTGAGCTTGACTGCTGAGGACGGGGAGATCGAGGTTCGAATCTCGGTCGGGTGAACTGGGGGTGGTTTTTCCTAAATGGTTTTCCACTCTACCTCCACGCAAATGCGGGTTCACTTCCTCTAATTCAACCTTACCAATTACTAATCCATTAGAGTAATTAGTACTTAAAGCGTATAACCCGAACGGGTAGTAAGACGCGGTGCTAAATATTATTATTATATCTCATTTTAGACTCAATAGTCAATAATTGCCTATTTTATTGGTCACAACTTACAAATAGAAATTTTTTAGCAATGCGATAACCATAATAATATGTGCAAACCCTAGTAAAATGACGAAAATTTTAACCGGAAGTCAAAGTTTTAATACGAAATGTTAACCCTCGGGGACCAAATATCGACATTTTTTAATGATCCAAATATACGAATTAAGAAGTTAATTCTTTAAAAATAAAATTATGGAGTTTTAAAACCATTAATCAAAAAATGTTTAGCGCAATTTGTTCTCGGGTTTGCTAGTGTACGAATTTTGTGTAAATATCTCCACTTCTAAACAATAGAGCGAGAAAGTTCTTATGGAATTCCGTATCATATTTATTAGCACGGCGTCTTAGCATCGTTCAGGTTATTTACTTATGTATTAATTAAACTAATGTGTTAGGGATTAGGAAGGTTTAATTTAAAGGAAATGCACTTGCATTTTTGTGGGGGAAGAATGAAAAACAATTGAGGAAAAAACCCGCCCTCGGTGCACCCGATTGGGATCGAACCCCGATCTCCCCATCTTCGGCGTCCTAGTCCAACACGAGATAATCGCTTAAGATCACGTGACCACCGAAGCGGGTAATACAATTTGTTTATCTTTAATAGTACTATAACTATGAAACAATAAGTTATTTTGTATCTCAAAGAGTTGGGGAGAAATTATCAAAATTGGAAATCTCAGCTTTTGTAAAGAACCTTCAAATTAATTTTCGTAGGGAAATGAGAGTTGTCATTTTGTTTTTAAAGTTAAACAGTGCATGGATACCAATTTTAATCAAAATCATTACAGCTGATACAAAGAGAATAGATTTTTATCTTTTAACGCTTAAGTAGACTATCTTTAATTTTAGGGTTGAATATATGATTCCATAAATAACTCTAAGGAACCTTATATTAATATCCTAGAAAATAAGTTCTAGCCCAACCGGTAAAAATGGTTTCGGTTCGAGTCCCAGTGATAGACAAACCAACTGCAATGAAAAAAAAACCCTTTATTTTTTATTCAGGTGGTTATGAAATGTCAACCTCCATCAAAATATCTAGTTCGATGTTGTTGACGATCACAATACTTCCTATTTACAAGGGGTTGCGAATATTTAATAAAATATTTTGTAGTGTTTCTTCTACAAGTCTTAGTAGTTACTACCCATTCAGGGTTCACACAGGCTCTAAACATTATTTTAAATCTCCCCTCGCGTCTTACTACCCGTTCGGGTTATACTCACGATAATGTGTAATGGTAGGGCGATTGTGAGAGTAATTGGAGGACCTACATTTTAACGTGGGATCCGAACCACGGTGGAGGCCTGGCATTCCACACATTCACAAGTTGTGATTAATACACGTCTCGTCAGAGGTGAAGGAAGGGTTTGACAATCAGATAAATCTGTGCCGGGATCGAGGATTGAATGCCGGACCCCAGCACAGAAGTCTGACACCTTACCCCTAAACCACCAGGTCACCTCGCATACATTTTGCTTATGTTAATGTTGTAGGTATAGGGAAGGTTGAATTTTTAAGGAGTGTACCCTCATTTGCGTGTAGTGAGAGTGAGTGAAAAATAAAGAAAAATAAACACCCTTATTAAACCCAAATGTGATTTTAAGCCCGGCCTCCCAATCACCAGCAAGCCAGACTAAACTAATTAGAAGTTTAGTCAAATGTAGTCACTGTTACGGATCTTGTATATTATCTACGTAATTCAGCACACGGATATTTTGATAAGGATTGGATCTTAGATGTGTATTTTCAAGGCTTTTTTCAATCCTTTGAAATGAGATCAGCCCCCACCTTAGCTCAGCTGGTAGCATGTATGTCTACTTAGATAAGAGTCCCGGGTTCAACTACCAGCATGGCCGAAAAATGTATTATTCGTGAAACGTGATATTATCCCTTTCACAGTAATGAATTAACAGTCGGGGGTGGGGTGTTGTGTCTGTTATATATATAAATTAGTTTATAGCTCGTATTCTGATAAAGTTGGTCGGTTCATAAAGTGCACGTTAAATTCATTAAATTAATAAAAGAAAATATTATTTATAGTCGAATTTCCTTATGAATATTCTAAGCGGGCAGTTCAACAATTAAACCCGCCTCGGTGGCGTAGTTGGCTAACGCGCTTGTCGTGTTGAGCTCGACTGCTGAGGACGGGGAGATCGAGGTTCGAATCTCGGTCGGGTGAACTGGGGGGGGTGGTTTTTCCTAAATGGTTTTCCACTCTACCTCCACGCAAATGCGGGTTCACTTCCTATAATTCAACCTTCCCAATTCCTAATCCATTAGAGTAATTAGTACTTAAAGCGTATAACCCGATCGAGTAGTAAGACGCGGTGCTAAATATTATTATTATTATTAATTCAAAACTTAAGCATACACCAAGCCATGTGCTTTGCCATTGTAATTTTTGAAAATTGGTATCAAGTTGACAGCTATAAGCTAGCTCTAGAAACTGTCGATTTTGCATGCCCTCTAATATTTTAAAAAAATTGTCTCTGAATGGGTATTGCTGTTCTCATTTTTACAGCATACAAGCTATTTGGTTCAAGCTTTTCTTTACTTTAAAATACACTAATTAAAGTTCAAATTTATTTCTCAAGTTAGAAAAGTTCCGTTTTAAAATAATTCATTTGATTTTTCCCGCCAGAACAATATCATACAACCTTGTTTTATGACGTATTAAAAACTGTATAAGTTAATCTTAACAAGTAAGTACCTAAATAAATTTTAATATTACATACAGTGCTTGAGCACTAATTACCTTTATGTAATAGTAATCATAATAAACATTTAAAAAAAACTTAGTTCATATCACTTAATGTGAAATTATTTCCTTTTCAAGAAAAGACGTAAAATGTGAAGTTTATTTTTAAAACTGAAAATAAAATAAAAACGTTTTAGCTATGTAATATTCATTAAATGATAACTAAGCAAATTAAATTCAAAATAATTTTATTTATTTCGTAAAAGCATTTTATACAACTTGAAATGTACTATCAAGAATGTTAACATACTTTCTGTATGATATCAACAGGTTTTTATGTATCAGCTATTAAGAATAATGATGATATCAATTTAGTGGCAGTGTATCATAAATAATATATAATTTTCATTATTTAATGAAATATATTTTTTCTTTTAAGGATTTGTACCCACCCGAGCTAAATGCAATTTAATTAATAATAATAATATTTAGCACCGCGTATTACTACCAGTTCGGGTTATACGCTTTAAGTACTAATTACTCTAATGGATTAGGAATTGGGAAGGTTGAATTAGAGGAAGTGAACCCGCATTTGCGTGGAGGGAGAGTGGAAAACTATTTAGGAATAAAGCCACCCCCATTTCTCCCGACCGAGATTCGAACCTTGATCTCCCCGTCCTCAGCAGTCGAGCTCAACACGACAAGCCACCGAGGCGGGTAATTTAATTAAGGCAGTGACTTAGTGATAAGAAAGGTAGAGTTAAAAGATAATGCATGCGTTCTTGTTTGTAAGAAGAGAGGGAAAATATCTAGGGTAAAACCCTTGATTCAAATGGCAGGCAAGGAAGATATAACTGAGAGGGTATATATACGCATTTTCTTGAAGGAACAGTGAGAAAAAAAAAAGGGAAATTTTTCTACCCTGTCGGAATTCAAACCCCAACCTCTCCACCATCAGAAATTAAGATATCTGACACCGTTGTACATGGACCTACCTCTATGGGTAATTTAATAATTATTTTCATTAAAAAATTATTACTCAGAAGTGTTTGGAGTATTGTTAGTAGAATTCTATAAAATAGATGGTTCAATTCCAATAAAATTCTATAATCAAATTTGTAATATGTCGCTAAAAATCTCTGTACCTATTTACTATTTTACAAAATTGGATTATATGTTACTCTAACTATATTTTAACACCTTATATTAACGTGCGTTTTAACTTTTAAACTCTGACTTGAATTAATTTTTAATCTAATCAACTACGTTAAGGTAGACGTGCAAAAAAATGCGAGCAAAGTCCGGTATTTTTGCAGTTTTTATAACAAAACATATTTTTGGCCAAAATAAATCAAAGATTTCTCCAGTAGAAACATAAAGGCTTAATTTTCTACACATAATGCTATCAACAGTTGTTGAATATTGGTCATTAACATTGTTGCATTAGACTAAAAACTTTTTTAAATGACGAGAAAAAGTTGTCATTAAATTCCAGGACACCTTGATAGATATTCAAGAACTGTTAAATTCACCATGTGAAGTGAACTAGATACTATGTTTCTACAGAAGCAATATTTTGATTTCTTTTGACAAAAATCAAAATATTTGTAAATAAAGCTATATCAAAGCTAATAAAACACTGATAAACTACCGCGTCCTATACACTCACTCCTTAATGTAATTCAACACGCGTCTCCACAAGTGTGCTTTAACAAAACCCAGCGCCCCTTAACGTGTCTGCCACACGCTCAACTCTGCTTTGGTGCATACAACATACCCAGCCAAGCGCTTACCACGCCTCCTCCATTTTCATTTTCTCCCGGCTCTCTTTGTAAAACCTACATTGCGAGGGGCCCCCGAGAGATTTGCGGTTTGATGCGTCCGATAGTACAACAAAGTTTCCCCCAACTTTAAATTGAATTTTTAATTTTGTGTTTACTGCTATCTTAATTAAATTCATTTCATTACGACATATTATACACCAGGAGAGAAGAGTATTTACCATATTTGTGTGTGTATATGTGTGTATGTGTGTGTGTGAGAAAGAAAGAGAGTATGTGTGTGTTTTGGGAAAAGTAAAATTTCTTGTTTATCTCTGTTTAGAAAAAAAGACAACAGAAATTTTACTTGAAATGCATTGAGCATACAATAAAATCTTCTATGGCAATTTTTTATTTATTTTCGTAGATGGATCTTAAAGAAGACATAGAAGTAATGATATAATAATATGAAGAATACCACCAATGAAGTTTTTTCACACCTCCAATTTTTAATTAATTAATTTTAATTATTTGGCACAATTATTCTATTTAGTTTCATGGCTAAATACACATGTTTGTTCAAAGATTAAATGTAAGAAGGGGCAAATTTTTTTCAAATTTATTTCCAACTTGCTTTTACCCGTGGTTTCACCCACATTAAACAATTAATAACCAAATTCGTCACCTTCAAATGCTAGAAAAGAATGAAGCTTTCAAGAGCAGTGCTTTATGTTTGGTTACGAAGATTCAAGAATAAACATGGGCTCGCCTCCTTTATCTCCCCCTCCACACCCCAGTTCTTATCACTCGCCATCTTATGTACCCACAATGCCAGCCGCGACGAAGGTCCATTGCTTAGGCCTGGTTTTTTCGACACTAGTTCACTCGCCGATGAATTACCATGCTGGTACATGGCTTACCCTTTATTCTTAAAGATAATGAATATAACAGTAGAAGCCCCAGATTGAGCCGATGAGTACTTTTTGAGTTTGCCAGAAATAAACTGCTGCCTCAGCTCTCGACCTCTGAGTTAGTGCCCTTAGCCGGCTGCCTCAGCTCCCGACCTCTGAGTTAGTGCCCTTGGCCGGCTGCCTCAGGACCCGACCTCTGAGTTAGTGCCCTTTGCTGGCTGCCTCAGCTCCCGACTTCTAAGTTAGTGCCCTTGGCCGGCTGCCTCAGCTCCCGACCTCTGAGTTAGTGCCCTTAGCCAGCTGTCTCAGCTCCCGACTTCTAAGTTAGTGCCCTTAGCCGGCTGCCTCAGCTCCCGACCTCTGAGTTAGCACCCTTGGCCGGCTGCCTCAGCTCTCGACCTCTGAGTTATCACCCTTAGCCAGATGCCTCAGCTCCCGACCTCTGAGTTAGC
>CABFOV010000421.1:79076-125471 GCA_902141375.1 Timema poppense | reverse complement strand
CCCCCCAACCCTCCAGGGTAGATAACACATTTATATAAAATAATCTTTCATTTGCATGGAGAATGTACGGAAACCATTCGATAAAAAACCACCCTCATTATACACTCGACTAGGATTCGAACCCGGATATACCTGTTATCGGATGTCCAGTTTATTGTGATAGTGGCGCCTTTGACCATTCGACTATTGAATTGGATGGCTGATTTATTTTTAAAAAATTGGAAAAGAAAAAATGTTGGGGGAAAGGGGAGTAGGGGAGTTTACATTCATAAATAAAGATATGAAAACAAGGAGAGGCAGAGTTTTATAATTTGGGAAACTCTGCTTTACAACTTTACAAACTTTATACATGCATTTTAGATATATATGATCAAAACGGTGATCTGGTGGTATAGGGGTCAAACTTCTGTGTTGGGGGTACGGGGTTCAATCTTTGTTCCTGGAACAGATTTATCTGATTGCCAAACCCTTCCTTCACCTCTGACAAGACGTGTATTAATCACATCTTGTGATTGTGGGGAATGCCAGGCCTCCACCGTGGTTCGAATTCCACGTTAAACTGTAGGTCATCCATTTCATCTCACAATCACCATACCTTTACACATTAGCGTAAGTGCGTGTAACCCGAACGGTTAGTAAAAACCGGTGATAATAATAATAGATATGATCAAAACTATCGATAGTTCTTGTACACGAGATCAATAAAGCTAGCTAGATGTTATGATAAACAATCCCATCTATCATACAGCCTTTAAGTAGCGATCAATGTTCACTGCTTACATTATCATATATTAATGCACTTGACCTCAAAATGTCTATTTCGGGGATATCTCACTCATTAAGGCAACCTAAGGCAAGTAGGTCATGCGAGAGTTGCTTAGAGCCGCATATTGTCTATAGTATAGACCCTAGTAGGTTTTATGTAGAAATAAACTTTTAGAAATTACAATGTTTTTTTCCCAGACAAAATTGTTAACAGTTTACTATTTTGTTATTGGTTTATTAATATTGGGGTGACCTGGCGTTCTAGGGGTAAGGTGTCAGCCTTCTGCGTTGGGGGTCCGGGGTTGACTCCTTGGTCCTAGCACAGATATATCTGATTACCAAACCCTTCCTTCACCTCTGACAAGACGTGTATTAATAACAACTTGTGAATGTGGGGAATGCCAGACCTCCACCGTGGTTCGTATCCCACGTTAAACTGTAGGTCCTCCATTTCATCTCACAATCACCCTTCCATTACACATTAGCGTAAGTGCGTATAGCCCAAACGGTTAGTAAGACGCGGTGCTAATAATAATAATAATAACATAGGTAAGAGGCAAACATATACTTTTATTTAATTACTTAATTTTAGTAAAAAGTAGTATTACAACATTTAAAAGACTACTTAACAACCCGTTTCAGAGTCAATGAGTAATTTTCAATATTTCTTGAAATATTAATACATTGATGCAGATTATCACCCTAAAATGTATTCAAAGATTTTTATTTGTAAAAAGGTTATTTAGAATAATACTTCACTCGACTTTCTATTCAAAAGGTTCACTTGAGTTTATCTACCTTCCAAATATTTTTAACTCCAAACAAAACGTACATTTTCCTTCTTCGCACCAGGATGAGAACTTTAAAACGACCTCTCTCTCAGTTTTCAATGTCTATCACAACTAATAGCAATTTTGTACGGGTGGAACAAATTAAATACCAGAGGTAAATATTTTAATATGAATAAAAAGCAGTAATGTAAAAATAATACATCTTTTCATCGGTTTGTTTGGTATACACACAATTTTTACATTATTTTTCTATTTGTTGCATAATACCCTATAATAAAGAATTTAGCTATAGTTATATTTAATTAAAGATACATATTTTATTTGCAATCATATACAATACAGTGTTTCCATGGTGATTTAAATCAAACATGATTATGCAGATAATAATAATATTGCGTATTTGGGTTACAACATTCGTAGCCCAATAGTGGAAAGATTAGTCAGTACTAATTTACCGTTGCCCAGGGGATGCTCGAATGTACTAATCGTACATCCTTTCCGTGGAGGCTCTTTCCATGTCCCGATGAGATCATGTGATGGTGATAGTGAGTATGAGGGTGTGGAACTAGTAGAAATACTGTAGAGTGTGACGTCACACTCTACGTATTACCCGCGTGGTTGAACTGTGAACTCCGCCGTGTTTGACGGTAGAGGGCAGGTCACTTAGTGTATTCCTCTGCCGTCCGCGCGGGCGGGACGCGAGTTCAACCCTGTCAATTTTATTTACGTCAGTTCAATCAAGGCAGTCAGTTAACTCAGTTCAGTCAGTCCTGCTCGGATCAGTGATCCGCTAGTATTCATATTTGTACGACTAACCTTTAAACAGCTGTGCTGAAAATTACCGTGTACTATTATTGAATGTAGTCCAAGTCGTACTTCAAGTGTTACTAAACTGTTTAAAGCACTAACATTAAAATAAATACAATGAAACAAATAAATACTGGTTTTCTTAATGTTCTACAATTCATTCAAAAGAGGTTTCAATATTTAGACCTATCTTGAGCCTAATTAACTACATCCTGGTGACTATTGGGGTAATTCTCCTTCCGGGAAAAATACCCAAGGTACCAGAAACCCCTAGCCTCATAACCAGGTGAACCAACAACTACATCACGGGGTATATTACTGTACAGAGGATTCACTGTGTACAAAAAAAAAACAAAAAACTGTATATTTGATAGGAAACTCTGGTTTGTGAAGGAAGATACTATTTTTTACAACATCCTGAATTACTGGCCTTTAAAATGAGTGTTCATTCACCAGAATAGCATCAGCCGTCATAATTTCAACCGCAGGAAATGGACATATATATATATATCAGTAGAACCTATCTTCTGCACGACGTCATAGAAGGAAAAGTTGAGGGAAAGTGGAGCTTAGGAAGAAGGAGGATTCAAATATTGGATGATGTGAAGGAAATAATAAAATTCCCGGAGCTGAACGAAGAGGACAGGGTGCATTGGCGGTATCAGTTCACTGGCAAAAGAAACGTATCTGTCGTGAGATAGAACACATATTAATGTTAGTAATCAATGTGATATGGAATTTTATACCTTTATATTCATAATTTTAATCCTTTATAACAGTGGTGCGCACCCGCCTCGGTGGCGTAGTTGGCTAACGCGCTTGTCATGTTGAGCTCTACTGCTGAGGACGTGGAGATCGAGGTTCGAATCTTGGTCGGGTGAACTGGGGGTGGGTTTTCCTAAATGGTTTCCCACTCTCCCTCCACGAAAATGCGGGCTCACTTCCTCTAATTCAACCTTCCCAATTCCTAATCCATTAGCGTAATTAGTAGGCTACTTAAAGCGTATAACCCGAACGGGTAGTAAGACGCGGTGCTAAATATTATTAACAGTGGTGCGGGGTTAGACTAACAGTTTTCTCTCAGGGATCATCGCAACACCTAAATAACTTACAAGATAGTTTCTAAATTATTTAATATTTTTCACTGAATATAGCTACCCATCCGGGCTCTATACTTTACACAGGTGTGTAAGGTATATTAAAAGTTAAATGTACCCTTATTTGCAGGGAGGAGGAAGGGTAAAACCATTTAGGAGGAATCACTCACAGCACCCCTAACCAGAGTTCAAACCCTGACTTCCCCATTATAAAATAACAATACCAAACTAGAGGGACGTTAAGCCAGCGTGCCCACCAATGCTTGATTTAATTATGATAAATTGTTTATATAATGATTATATGAACGCGACTAGGATATAAAAAAAAGAATCAAAAAAAGCTGAGGGAAGATTTTTGGATGTTATGTCAGCAGCGTCATAAGGCTATCACAGTAAACTACAGTGGCCCCATGGATTCTTTGGTGCTGACTGACAGCTTTGAAAAGCTACCAGACCAAATTATGTATCCCTACACCAAGCCATATGATCTGCAAAAACATGTGTTTAGCGGCTGTCACTTCTGACAGTCAAAATTTAGGTATATACCTAAATGTTGACTGTCAGAAGTCAGCTTTGAGCTGTCAGCCAGCACCAAAGAAGCCATGGGGCTACTGTATCATAGTAACTCAAGAAGTCACTTCAAACTTGAGAGTTTTTATCGTTTTTTAATCACTTACATTTTTATTTGAACTCAGCACCTTCTGATAATCATTTAAATCATTTGTAAAAGTAAATAACATGATGCTAAAACCTTAACAAAAATAGCAACCACAAATGGGGTTGCAGCCACCAGGTTGGAAACCACTGCTTTATAAGTTTTAATACTCACCTCGGTGGCGTAGTTAGCTAACGCGCTAGTTTCATGTTTAACTAGACTGCTGAGGACGGAGAGATCAAGGTTCGAATCTCGCTCGGGTGAACTGGGGGGTGGTTTTCCCTAAAGGGTTTTCCATCCTTCCTCCACGCAAATATGGGTTCACTTAATCTATATTCAACCTTACCAAACCCTAACCTATTAGCGTAGTTATTACTTAGGCGTATAACCCGAACGGGAAGTAATATGTGGTGCTAAATAAATAAAATAAATAAATATAAGTTTTAATAAAATACAGTAGAGTCCCAATTACCCGGAACCCGATCATCTGAGGTTTCGTATCATCCATGGAGGTGACAAAATTTGTGTTTTGTGAGAATTGTCCAGGAAATACTTTATATACCGAGTCCATTCGTAGGTACTATAAAGTTTTTTATATATATTTTGTTTTAACGTAGGCTATATCTTATTTGACCATGAGATATGCAGTTTGGTTGATCCTGTATGTAGAATTTTAGCTGCTCTATGGGAAAATAATGTTGCCCAGGGTATCCCTTGGAGGTTTTCTATACGTCATACATGTAATGAGATGACGTGATAGTAGTGATTATGAAGATGTAGAGGCAGTGAAGACCTTAAACCTAACTTAAGCCTAACTAACCAGATAATGGCTATCACAGGATCAATTTTATTTTCGAGAAAAAAAAACCCTATGGTATCGCCAGGAAATCAAACCCGGGACCTCTAGGTCTATAGCCAGAGGCGCTAACTATTAGACCAAAGAGGTCGGTCTCTGTACAATCATTGCATCGTAAAGAGCAACTAGATTTTTTTTCCTTAAATTCTGTTTGTTTTATTTATTGTGTAGTGACGTAAACTAAGTATTCTTTAACCAACAATTACCCTTTCCTACTAATTTTTTGTAATGCTATTCCAGATATTAAGAGCGTTCAGTAATCCGAGGTAGTCATGGTCACGTTTACCTCGTATCAATAGACTACTGTAAAATGTAATGATTAAGATGTTCTAAAATGATTCAAAATTAAACTTTAAGTAGTTTGAGAGCTTTAAAATAAATATTATCTGATTGAACCAAACATTAAAAATAAATATTTCGGTATTCCACTTTTATCTTAAAATATACATTTACTAAAAACTCTCAAGCTAATATGTGAAACTAAATAATAGGTATATACATTGTTGAAAACCTACACCAAAGATCATAATGAAATAACGCACACTTTTACTTACTGTATGGCATTAGGAGCTAGGAACACTGTTACAGAACAATAGAGAAAAGAGAAACATCTTTTTCCGTCAAAAAGAATAAGAATAAAATTCATTTTCAAAGACATGAATTAAAAAGTAACTATATATTTGATTATGGTTAAGAAACTGTTGATTTTATAAAAATATATTTCAGCTAAAAGATGTTTATTTTTAGTAGTACTAAATGGCTAACGCGCTTGTCGTGTTGAGCTCGACTGCTGAGGACGGGGAGATCGAGTTTCGAATCTCGGTCGGGTGAACTGGGGGTATTCCTAGTCCATTAGAGTAATTAGTACTTAAAGCGTATAACCCGAACGGATAGTAAGACGCGGTGCTAAATATTATTATTAGTACTAAATCTTACAATGATAAATTATTTAGTATCTAAAAATAGTTGCTGAGAAATGATGTATTGGGAAAATTTCCCTTAAAATCATTTTCACGAGAAAAATAAGAATTGCCATCTTATTTATAACGATAAACAGTTTCTAGATATTAAATTTAATCAAAATCGTTAAAAAGATTTTCGATAAAATAGTTTTTTTTCTCACTTTCCTTGCCCCTTAGTAAACCAGCCTTAAATTTAGGGTTAGATATCTAGTTCCAAAACCCCCTTGAAGGGAACTTATGATAACCCCAGATACCAAGTTTTAGACCAATAGGTAAAATGGTTTCAGCTCTAGCCCAAGGTACAGACAAATGAATATAGAGACAAACAGAAGGCATTGCGAAAACCCCTTTTTTGGTTTCAAGGAGTCATGAATCGTCGACATTTTACAAAATCTCAAGCTCAATTTTTTTTTTGACGACCACAATACATTCTCTCCAAAAGGTCAAGAGAAAGTNAAAAAAAAAAAAAAATTGACAAAAAATAATCTTATTTCTGGAAGTATGAGCTTCAATATTTACCCCTCTCCCACCCCTTCTGTAGCTTAAGAAAGGCTTTCTATCTGACGGAAGAATAAAATAAAGTAAACTTTCCTTTTTTTTTATACCCTAAGTCAAGTTCGTGCCTTATCTTGTTGGCATCAAATAAAACGAGATTACACCGGTGTAAACTGTATATTGTTTCTTGTGCCAGCGATATTCTTTGTACTGATCTCTTGAGCTATATTTTTACTCTTATGTAACGAGAAAATGCACTTAGCCCTGTCATCGTATACGGTTCTGGTAACGTAGATATATTATCATTGAAGGCATTTGCCTTTCTATGTAGCAAAAAAAATAAATCAATTTAGCCCTATATATTATATATAGTATACAAGGAAGAATATAATATTATTAACATGTATTTTAAAGACGCGTAGAAAAATACTTTCTTGAATTTTTTTTTTGTGAAAGGTAAGTAATAGCTGCGTAAAAATACTTTTCAACCCTTGATTAAATAATTTTCCATGGTTTTATGAATAAAATAATCAAACATTTTTAATATTCTATTTCACATGTAGGGATGTCCATTTAATTATTTTGTTTGACAAAGTTAGTCTCAAAGAAAGTTAAAAATAAAGGTTTTATTAATTCGATTAAAAGAACAACCAAGTAAGTAAGTAAGTGAGTGTTTTGAGGATACGCAAAAGTATTTCTGTGAATAGTAGGCCTCACTCTTTCCATGTTATTATTTTTACTATAGTTCTACTAATAGTTCTGTGAACAGTAGACCTCGTTCCATGTTCTTAGCGTTACTACAGTCTTAACAATTATCTTTGGATTTCAAGTTGAAATACCTCCTATAATTTGTCCTTTAATTTGAAGTTGATATTTTCCCTTGGTGACCAAGTTAAACAGTAAACAAATTATAGCTGTATTCAAAATATATTACTAGAGAATAACCATTATCCACGTGGTTTAAGAAGTGGGTCTCTAAAAATTACGTATAGTTTGTCAGTATTTACAAAAATATGTTCCGAGTGCTCAATCGAATGCTTATAATTTTAAATCAATCACTCAATTGTTGAATATCTGTCAAGCGTGTCCTGGAATTTAATGACAACTTTTTCTCTTCATTAAAAAAAATGTCTTATCTAATGCCGCTATGCTCATGACAGATATTCAACGATTCTTGAAATCACCATGGGAAGAAAATTAAAATATATGTTTCAACCTAAAAATAATTTATTTATTTTGACTAAAAATGTTTTTTTCTATATAAACAGCAAAAATTATGATCTTAATTTTTGTTCTCTATATTCCCACCTTAAGGGCTAAATTTAATGCAGATTTGAACTAATGTTCCTATTGGGGTACAATATTTAATAAGAAATTTAAAGCATAGTTTTAAAAACACACATTTAATCTACAAAAAAATGCTCAAAACACATTTAGGGTGGAAGCCTCAATTCTTTTTAATTTTTATCGCGTGGAAAACTACTTTGAAACTTACTTAAATAATATTTCTCTTTTAAATTTCCTACCCCATAGAAACAGTTTGTATAAAGCTCCCATTACTACACAACACAGTTTCAGGAATATTTCACTCCCAAGTTAATTTCATTGTCTTAAGATACAGCCCAAAATTAACTTTTACGTGTCTACCATTTATTTCACCAAATATGTGTGTCTCATAAAACCCGAAGTTTAGAGAAGTCTTATTACTTACCTGAGAACGTTTGGAAACTACGTTACAAATTTTAAATAAACTTTAAATATACATTCTTTTACCCTACCATATCAAGAGTAAGTATTATAATCGTTTAAATGTTCTGTATCAGGATTATGATACATTTTTACGGTTTATGATATGTGTTCTACACCAAAATATGTGGATTAGACAATATAATGTCTGTCTTTCCCTGGCAATAGATCTGAAATGGTTTTTATGGATTTTGTTCAAACATGATAAATAGATGTTAAAGGGGAATAGCTTTGGATATTTTTAATATAAAATTTCTCTTTTAGTCCTTAAATTAAGTGTAGTTTATTGATAAGGGATTTTTATTTAATTCATAGATCCTATCCATCAAATTAAGATTAATTTACTGATGAGTGATTTAAAAAAAATCCAAATAGTTCAGAAATGGCTATAAAGATTTTGCTTAAAATTAATATCTATGGAATATTTGACATAACAAATAACATAGTATACTTGGTTTTTTGGGAAAGATTCGTTTAAGAATAATTTACTCATGAGTGATTTTAGAAAATTCTAAATATTTGGAAAATGATTTTAACGATTTTGTTTTAAATGTATATCTGGGAAGTGACATTACGAGTATAAGTGAATATTGTTGTTTTTGGGGGAATATTTATAAGGTTAGTTTACTGTTGAGTGTTTTTTAAAATATTAAATATTTGAAAAATGGCTTAAACCATTTATTCTATAATTTGTACTTGTTAAGTTTTCTTTACATCTTTAAGAATAAAAGGAAGTGTTTATATGTGTGTGTGTGTTTGCTTGTTTGTGAGCGATGCCCAACCAAATCTACGGCATGCAGAGCTCTGAAATTCTTAACACAGGTGGACGGAACGGGGTCCAAATGTACCTCAAAGCTGGATTTTAAATTATTTTTTAACTAGGCTATTTTTAACAAATTTACAGTGGGTCATGGGCAGCGCCATGTTGAATTGCTAGTTATAGATAATTATATATGAGTCTGACACTTTAGCTCAGTCGATAACGTGTCTGCCTACTAAGCTAAAGGTCCTGAATTCGACTCCCACCATGGCCAAAAAATGTATCGTCGATGAAAATATGGATTTACACTTTTAAATTAATAAATTAACAGCTGGGGACTGGATGTTGTGCCTGTCCTAGTATTAAGTTAGATTATAAGACATATGAAGCTATGATAGGCCCATCCAGCCAGTCATAGAAAATATATGACTTGAATAAAAAAACTGACCCAGGCCACAGGCTGGAAACAGTGATGGATGTAAAAATAAACTGTATAGATTTGCTTAGAAAAAAATTATTTTATATCAGTTTAATAATGAATGAATTTTGTAGAATTTGAATTTTTGTGAAAATAGCTCTAATGATTCTGTTCAAAATTAGTATCAGGGGACTATTTTACATAATCAATAATAATGTATTGTTTAAATAAAATTATTTAAGGGTATTACATTTAGATTTGTTTCTAAATTGGCCTTCAAATTTCAAAACGGATTCTGGGAATAATTTTTCATGATCATTAAGAATAAATTTTGACTTTTATAAACTAAAAATAATTTTTAGGATAATTTTAGAATAAAATTTGAAATTGGTAAAATATTGTTTGGATAATTTGGTTAAAAATTTATACATAGTGTTTAATGTGGTTAACAAGTTGATATGTTTGTTTTTATAAGGAAAACTTAAGGCGAGTTTACTGAATACGTTTTTTTGTATATATTTTTCCAAGCCATCATACACCATATGAGAATTTGTGTGATTGTGCCATATATTTATTAAGATACATTAATTATTTTAACTATTACTGTGGGAAGAACACTTTCCTTTGGTCCCAAATTTAGATTTTAAGAGTAGAAAAATGAATAATACAGTAGGCTGAGCGCACAAAGGTGGTATTAAATAGAAGAAACGCTATATTAAATGTGTATCTGCCATACAGCCATTCTTTAAATATTAAAACAGCTATTTACAATTTACTCTCCTCGGTGGCGTAGTTGGCTAACGCGCTAGTCATGTTGAGCTCGACTGCTGAGGATGGGGAGATCGGGGTTCGAATATTGGTTGGGTGAACTGGGGGTGGTTTTTCCTAAATGGCTTTCCACTCTCCCTCCACGCAAATGCGGATTCACTTCCTCTAATTCAACCGTCCCAATTCCTAATCGATTAGCGTAATTGGTACTTAAAGCATATAACCCGAACGGGTAGTAAGATGCGGTGCTAAACATTATTATTATTTAAATTTTAATAATTTTAACTTCCCTGTAACCCATTTTTAGTGAATATATATATATACAAATTAAGAAGAATTGTTTAAACATTAAGACTCTAAGCTGTGGGAAATGTCTTTAAAAATGTTTTGAGGGAATTCAGAGCGATAAATAATTAGAGACCCCAACATTAAACAAATACTTATTTCTTTTCTACGTTTTGACATAATAATTTTTACTTTCCTTCGACTCCTTGCGAAGAGAAGTATTGGGAAAGTCAAAAAAGTGAACTCTAGATTTTGATTATGAATGTCGAAGTTTCATAATCCTATTAAACAGAAAAAAACTGCAGTTTTTGCGATACCGTCTGTCCGTTTGTCTGTATGATTGTCCATATCTCGGGATAAAGCTGGGGCACTTTTACTTATTGTGCTAAAACGTGGTACCTAGGCTTTTCATAAGGTACCCCCAAGGAATTTTTGTAACTAGATATCAACCCCTGTATTTAAGGGTAGTTTACTGAATGGCAAGATATACAAATGTATAAAATTAGTTATAGCTATTTTTTTTTTTAATATTCTACTGTGACTGAAATCTATGAATCAAAAGAGATTTATTTTGTATTATTTAAACAGATTGTGTGTGTGTGTGGGGAGGGGGGGGGGGGACTGATTTGTGGAGACCCCTGAGTGGTTGCCCTCCCGGCTCTGGTAGTATGAGAGTCTGTAAAATACGTCAATTGATGAAGGCGTCCTCAACGGAGCGCCTAGTTCTCCCAGACGCCACTGCTCCCAGAAGTGCTCGACACGTCTTGGTGATGTAGTACAACACCTCTACCACGCTCAGGATGCTGAGACCAAGGAAGAGGCCGGCGAGGGTGCCGATGTTAACTATAAGACAGTAACTATCTTTTATCTTGGATCCAGAGGTACATTCAGAGTGGTGGGGGAGTTTGGAGGGTAAAGAAAGGTCGGTGAAGTTAGCATTTCTGCTTATGCCAGACCCACCTTGGTGGCGTAGTTGGCTAACGCGCTAGTCGTGTTGAGCTCGACCACTAAGGAAGGGGAGATCGAGGTTCGAATCTTGGTCGGGTGAACTGGGGGCGGTTTATCCTAAATGGTTTTCCACTCTCCCTTCATGCAAATGTGGGTTCACAATCTCTAATTCAACCTTCCCAGTTCCTAACTCATTATAGTAATTAGTACTTAAAGCGTATAACCCGAACCATTTGGATAAGTCTATGTACTAATCACACTCAAATGTTATGATGATAAGGAATATTTGATTTAGATGAAGTGCACCCGCATTTGTATTGAGGAAGAGTGGAAATCAATTTAGGAAAAATCACCTTCAGTGCACCCGACAAGGATCTAACCTTGATCTCCCCGTCTTCGGCCGTCAAGTCCATTGCAAGAGTAGTGCCTTAAACTATGCGGCCACCGTAGTGAGTAATACAAATGTAAAACATAATGAAGTAAAGCTATAATATATAACACTTAAGTAAGATTCAAATGTTCTAAGGCTGTATTTTTAGTGCTGACTTACGAATGTACTTAAAAGAAAAAGTACCGTTATACACTTTAAAATTGCCCCTAAAATCCTAAATTTGCGGAAAAATAGATATAAATGTTTCGATCCTTTTTTTTAGTTACCCTTCCTCTCTTTACCCTAAATAATATTGCTTGAATTTTCTTTTCAGGAAGTAAACAAGCAGCCTAGCAGTATGAACTACTCATTTCAAACTGTTATAATGAAAAGAGAGTACCAGGAGTTGGGAAGTATCAGGAGGTAAACAAGCAGCCTATCAGTGTGAACTACTCATTTCAAACTGTTATAATGAAAAAGAGTACCAGGAGTTGGGAAGTATCAGGAGGTAAACAAGCAGCCTAGCAGTATGAACTACTCATTGCCAAACTTTTATAATGAGAAGAGAGTACCAGGAGTTGGGGAGTATCAGGAGGTAAACAAGCAGCCTAGCAGTATGAACTACTCATTGCCAAGCTGTTATAATGAGGAGAGAGTACCAGGAGTTGAGAAGTATAAGGAGGTAAACAAACAGCCTAGCAGTATGAACTACTCATTGCCAAGCTGTTATAATGAGGAGAGAGTACCAGGAGTTGGGAAGTATCAGGAGGTAAACAAGCAGCCTATCAGTATGAACTACTCATTGCCGAGCTGTGGTAGTGGGGAGAGGGAGCGCTCAGGTCCGAGGAGTTGCAGGCATGGTAGTGTAAGGACTCCGTCACCAGAGACGCACCGAACACCAGGAAGGGCCCACCCTCCCTGTCGCACCCACCTAGAAGTTCATCGCGGGTCATCTTCACACGCCTCCTGTATTTGACGGCCCCCTCCTCCTCGAAGTAGATGTCTAGGTAGCCAGAGGTGCCGGACTGGTCCGGATTAGAGTCGACATCGAGACTGTTGACGGCTCTGTACACCACCTCCTCGCAGGGGGTGAGGCAGTGCGGGCAGCGAAAGGGGGTGTCTTCAGGAAAACCCGGGGTACCGGGTGGGGGCCCGGCCACTCGTACAATTGCTGAGGCATCCACAGATAAATACACTCTAAACCTCCTCAACGCAACGACCTTTCTTAGTAATTCATATGAATACCTTCTTCGGTGGCCGCATGGTTTAAGGCAGGGGTTAGCAAACTTATTTGGGCCACGATTGACTTATAAACTTATCATAGGTCTTGCGATAGCCCATCGTTTCTCCACTATAAGTTTGATTTTTTTTTGTTTCTAACTTCTTTCAATTAAATCTTTGCTTAAACACTTGTGTCCCCCAATTTTCAATATATTTATAGATAAAAAAATCAATGAAACGTATATTCTCATATTAAACTTTTTAAATTACAAAAAACACATAACCGATTATGACCGATCAAGGTAGTTTTGGGCACACTCAAATATTATTTGAAAGTACTTATTCAATCGACTAGAAATTGCTGTGAGATCAAATGCTCGATTTCAATCGAGTAGGTACTGACCCCTGGCCTAAGGCGTCGCTCTCTCAATAGACTATACTACCCATGATGAATAAACCGGAGTTCGAATCTACTTTGGGCCTAAGGGGGTTTATCCTAAATGCTTCCAAGTAAATTGTGTTATACTACCAGTGACCTTGTGGTCTAGGGGTAAGGTGTCAGACTTCTGTGTTGGCGGCCAGGATTCAATCCTCGCTCCCGGCACAGATTTATCTGATTACCAAACCCTTCCTTCACCTCTGACAAGACATCTTGTGAATGTGGGTAATTCCAGGCCTCCACCGTGGTTCGGATCCTACGTTAAACTGTAGGTCCTCCATTTCATCTCACAATCACCCTACCATAACACATTAGCGTAAGTGCGTATAACCCGAACGGTTAGTAAGACGCAGTGCTAGTAATAATAATAATGTTATACTACCTCTAAAATACTTACTCTTTCATTCCCACAGCATTAGAGTAACTATCATAGATGCGTATAACCCAAACAGATAGTAAGGCACGATACAAAAAAAAAAGGCTGATATAAATAAATGAGTATGGAAAAAATTTACCATTATATATATTTTATGTCGACCTAGGTGGTCTTTGAGTACTCGCCTCAGGAATCGATGTTAATGGGTTCAATCCCGGTTTCGATTGACGGATTATTTTTACCGAGCGATAAAAATCTTTAGTGTAACTTACTTCTGAGAGGAAGTAGACTCGTCTGTCTTATGTCGAGCTAGGTGTGTAAAAGATCCCTGGAAGACAATATATTAGCTTCATTTTGGTTAGAATGTGTAGGTTCTTTCTCGCTCGCTCCCATAAACTCGGTGCAGAAGGCAATGGGAAACCACTTCACTCTTACAACTTCTATATTAAATGTGACCATCACAAATAGAGCGGGTGTGTGATACTAGTCAGCTTAAGAGCTGAATGCGCGTACCTATTCAGGCAGATCCGGTGAACTGGGCACCAAAAGTAACCCCACTTTTTTCTTTAAAAAAATCACTCATTTCTAGCATACTACAATGCACTTTCTTTCTTTTTAATTAAAAAGTGATGAGTAAAAGCAAAAAGGCACTCTTTTACTATGCGCAATATCATATTTTATTTAAATGTTCTTTGTCTTGTATTAATGCATTGCAATAGGTAGATTAGGTTAGGTAAGGTTAGGTTAAATTTATAAATATGAACTAATTACGTTTCCTCTACTAAGATTTTTTTTAAACAACTCCAAAAATGAATATTTACATAATTTAAAGATATTTGATGTTGCACTGAAAAATATGATTAGTTAAAAAAAAGGAAAAAAGTTTATTTTTTGTTTTTATCCATAATTTTTTAATTTTAATTGAAAAATATATGAAAAAATGGTGAATTTTTTATATTCCAAGAAAATTGCAGTGGATTATACTAGAAAAAAGTTAATTCAAAAAATATTAAAGAAAAAAGTGTGTTCCTTAGCGCCCTGTTGTCCTGGCGCCCGGTTGGTGGCACCCAGTTGTCCTAGACCACTGTCCCGGTGCACACGAATTTCGGAACAACTCGTCCGAGCTCGGTAATACCCTTATACGAACTGCGGGATAAAAATTAAATTCATAATGACTTTGTTCAACATGGAACATGGAGGTTAGGTCAGGTTAGGCTAGGTTAGGCTAAGTTAGGTTAGTGGTTAGTAGTTAAATGTTTTAATGGATACAAGTTGTTCTGCAATTCGTGTGAGCCGGCCGACAGGTATACTTTATTCCACAATTCGAGTGGGTCCTAATTGAATGTCCGCTGACAGGTATACCTTATTTCGCAATTCGAGTGGGCCCCCTTAACCGGTATGGTAAGTAAACGATAATATCTAAAATTATATTAATCGTATTCTCAACTCTAGTGTTATTAAAGATTAAATTTAAGATATAAAGATGAAGAAATGTTCTCACATTAGTGTAGAAAGAAATCGGGAAATCTATGGTAGGACCTACCTGCAACTATTCGAAATTTATACCTTTACTTCACCACCATCAGTAATCCAGTCTACTGTGAGATTGACGTCTTATGTCATGTGACCCCCGATACAAATGCTAGTACGACTAACCTCTAAGGTGAAAAAAATTGTTATAAAAACTGAACAGATACGGAAATAACTTAGGCTTTTATAACTATTTAGCAAAAAAAAAGTTTTTTATATATAAAAACTGTAAGCAAAATTTAATTTAATTTTGGCCGAAAAAGGTTTTGTTGTACAATTTTTAGCAACATTTAATTTATTTTAGTAAAATAAAAAGTTGTGTTATAAATACTGCAAAAATAGGCTACGAAACTTACTTAGACTTTTTTTTTAAACACTTTTTGACCAAAAATATGCTCTGTTATAAAAAAATAAATGCAAAAATAGTGAACTAAGCTTAAAAAATTCTTGATGAATTCTGAACAAAAAAAAAAGTCTAGCGTTATAAAAACCACATAAGTATGAAAGCCTTACTTACAGTTCAATCTCGCTAAGCAGTTATACTGTTCCAAGGTGCACGAAGCCAGGTCATCTGTGGACAGTAAGTGATTTTACTCCTGGATACCTCCTGCTTATATTTTAACCCAGGACATAGACAAGATAACCATAAGATACACAGACCTCTTAGCTTAAAATGGTTGCATTCCTTTTAGCAGCTTGAGTCTCTCAACGCTGGGATCGCTAGGAGCAGTTCCTCGGTGACCACAACACACTCTAGTGAGCATTTGTTCAAACAACTCATTTTAAACTTTTATATACTAGAAGGCCTACTTAGAAACACTGGGGTTTTTTTTTAGCACCGCGTTTTACTACCCGTTCGGATTATACGCACTTACGCTAATGTGTAGGATGATTGTGAGATGAAATGGAGGATCTACAGTTTAACGTGGGATCCGAACCACGGTGGAGGCCTGGGTATTCCCCACATGTCTTGTCAGAGGTGAAGGAAAGGTTTGGCAATCAGATAAATCTGTACTGGGACCAAGCATTGAACCCCCTCGAACCCCCAACACAGAAGTCTAACTCCTTACCCTTAGACCACCAGGTCATCATGCATTATAATAAATGGTTAGTAAAAAATAAATACTGTTATTTTCATGTAGATTGTTTTATTTCATTTGTTCCAAGTAAAAAAAGAACTTCATTTAAATTAATTTATATATGTCGGCAATAATCTGTCAATTATGTAGTTGATATATTTTGTTTTAATACAAAAGATTATTTCACATTTGTTAGAAATAATTATTCTATCGTATATTAACAACTCACTATTCAATGTAAACAAAAATAATCAATTGAGGGTGAGGGATGATAAATTTGTGCACAAAGTTATTTTAACTTTATCCGTATTACTGAAGTTCTCAAACCCTTGCAATGTTTATTTATATTATTTTTATACTTTTTCCTTAGTCTAATGTCATACTAAAGTATTGAAGTGATTTGAATCAAATATGTTAACATTTATAGTCTATACAAAATATTTATTCTAATTTTAGCGCAATTCTAAAATATTTAAATTGAATATACATTTGAGGAAACAAAATGTAAATAATGAGTTAGAGATGAACACCTACCCATCAATTTTTCGCTTACACGTTCACAAAAAAAAGAAGAGAGTAGTACAGAAACGGGGTCACGTGACGAGCTCTAAGCCAATCACAAGATTTCAGCTTCATAGGCGCGAACTGTTATACTAAAGATCAACTGATCTGTACCACGTCCGCCCTACCCGAGATGTTCAGCACAGGAGAACCAATCAAATCTCAGAACCAACCATCTCAAATCAGTGCGCATGCTCTGTGAAGCTAGCAGCAAGCAGACAGCTTCGTTGTCCGTTGTGAGGAGATTTGAAACAACCCGTTAATGTAAAGCGAGAGTATCGATGTATTGGATTGTGACACGACACAGCGTGTTAAATTGAAACCATCCATAAGGAGACTAATCTAAGAGGTATGTTTATCTACTTTAAAATATAATATGTTGATAATCATCTGTTTTAAGCTAGCATCGCAATGCATCATGGGTCAACATACAAAGTGTGAGTCGCTTCGCCACTCGAGCGGGTTCTGTTCTATATTTTCGGCAAACTTTAAAGCTAGTGTATTTAAACCAATCTCTCACCCGTACTATAGTAGATGTAAGGGTAGCATCCACATCTATCCCCGAAGAACTGGAACCTGCACTCGATGAGACAGTTCCTGAGGGAGTACAGGTTGGGGTGGGTCTTCAGACGCACCTCCCCCGGGAACACGCACGACCGTTCCGTTATTCCCAAGTTCCGGACGCTGACGTCGCTCTGAATCAAGGTGGGGGACACCTTTATAGATAGCTTGGTGTAGTTCGACCGAACCAGGTGGAAACTCTGTGATATGTCGGGAACTTCCAGCGGGTTGTGCAGAAATATTAACTGAGAATACAAAGTTGGTAGATTAGTCTAGTTATCTTGCGGGACTTCTAGAGCAGAGGTCACCAAACCTTTTTAGACCTGAAGAGTCCTTTCACTAGAAATAAAAACAAGTAACGGAGCTCTCTTAAAAAATATTACAGCATTATGTTATTATTAGCACCGCGTCTTAATACCCGTTCGGGTTATATGCACTTACGCTAATTGTGTAATGGTAGGGTGATTGTGAGATGAAATGGAGGACCTACAGTTTAACGTGGGATCCGAACCACGTCGGAGGCCTGGCACTCTAAACATTCCTAGGTTGTGGAGTAGTACACGTCTTGTCAGAGGTGAAGGAAGGGTTTGGCAATCGGATAAATCTGTGTCGGGACCGAGGATTGAACCCCGGACCTCCTGCATAGAGGTCTGACACCTTACCTCTAGACCATCACCTACATCATTATGAACCCGCTAAATTTACTCTCCTAATACTCTCTCCTCGGTTCACATAAATTACGGAGCAACTAATACGGTGCACACGAATAGCGTAAAAATTCATAGGAGCTTATTAATACCTTTACACGAAATGCAAAGTAAAAAATTAAATTCATAGCTGACTTTGTTTAAAATGGAACATAGAGGTTAAATTACGTTAGGCTAGGTTAAGTTAGGTTAAGTTAGTGGTTAGGAGTTGAATAAGATTACAGGTTGTTGCGCAATTCGTGTGGACTGGCTGACAGGTATACTTTATTCCACAATTCGAGTGAGCCCTCATTGAATGTCTGCTGACAGGTATACCTTATTACGCAATTTGAGTAGGCCAAATTGAATGTCTGCTGACAGGTATACCATATTACGCAATTTGAG
Organism: Timema poppense; assembly: GCA_902141375.1. NCBI lineage: Eukaryota > Metazoa > Arthropoda > Insecta > Phasmatodea > Timematidae > Timema > Timema poppense. Next base: position 106,890 of record CABFOV010000421.1, on the reverse strand, counting down.
TAGGCCAAATTGAATGTCTGCTGACAGGTATACCTTATTACGCAATTTGAGTAGGCCAAATTGAATGTCTGTTGACAGGTATACCTTACTCCGCAATTCGAGTGCGCCCTCGCTTTTTTGGTTTCTGAATATGGTACTGGCCTTCATTTTTGTATTGTTAAATAAATGTATCTAGGTTGAATTTACTAAGACTTTTAACCAAAGTAATCATGCTTCCCTTCTCTTTTTATTTTTTTGTTAATTTTGAACAATCGTTGTCTAACCATGTTTTCTTCATACTCATTTGCAAATTACTACTGCTTATTACTACCTGGCGGTCTAGGGGTAAGGTGTCAGACTTCTGCGCTGGCGGCCGGGGTTCAATCCTCGGTCCCGGCACAGATTTATCTGATTATCAAACCCTTCCTTCACCTCTGACAAGACGTGTATTAATCAAAACTTGTGAATGTGTGGAATCCCAGGCCTCCACCGTGGTTTGGATTCCACGTTCAACTGTAGGTCCTCCATTTCATCTCACAATCACCCTACCATTACACATTAGCGTAAGTGCGTATAACCCGAACGGGTAGTAAGTCACGGTGATGATAATAATAATAATACTATTTTTACAAATGACTTCTCTATTCTTCTCTGTATTTTTAATATCATTCCTGACTTTTTAGCACTTCATGTTCCCCTCACTATCCTGTGAGCATTCCAGGGCAGCGAATTTATTTAAGATTTATACTTGATATTTATTCCTAAGCTCACCATTTATCGATTTTTCTAAAGGAGATCTTTCTACCTAGTCCGCCTGATTACCCTTTTATCTCACAGATAAACGTATCCTAAGTTTTGATACTAACATGTAGTGGTCTTAATCGCAATTTGTGCCCCTGTTTGATCTGACATTTAATATGCTTGTATGACGTATTATATCTATCAACAAGTGTTCTATTTTATTAGGTGTATTTCTATCTGCAAGGATTTAAGTATATTCATGAATATACTTATGCTTGAATCAATTATTTTTCACAATAAGATTCTTAAAAAGGAGCAAAATTTATCAATTTTATTTCATTATCATTAATGACGTCATGAAAACTTTCATTTCCTATTATTAGGTCTATAGAAATATCCTTTCTCCATCTTTGTATTAGAATCACCTATCAAAATTTTCATATAATAGTTGGAGAACTGGTCAAATATGTTTTCTAGCTCTTCATAGAAAATATCCTTTACTAGATCATTTTGGTCTTCTGTACGACAATATATATTGGTGATGACCTTATTAAGCCATATCCTTGCTACCACTACACTTGACATCCTATTGTTGGTGATTTTTACCCCCTTAACTGCTGACATACTCTTTCTTCGAATTGTAAAGCTTGTGCCAAAGCTATGTGTGTCCATATCTCCATACAAAACAACAACAACAATGTAATCACCTGGTTATAACTTACCATCTCCTGACCATCTAATCTCTCATATGGCCACTATATCCAATCTCAACCTTTTTACTTCATCAATCATTAACTAAAGTGCCCTTGACCTATATAAGCTCCTGATATTCTAATAACCAATCCCGATATCTTTCCTGTCTCTACTGGAGTAGTCCCCGCCCGGAGATCCGATTTAAACACAATTTTTTTTTTCTCTGTAATATTTTACCCCGGGAACAGCCATGGCAAACTTGTGGGTGTTAATTGATGGGATTTATTTTACGGTGGAAGCTCATCACACCCCATGTTAAGTCCCCAAACTGGAGGACCATCCATATCGGCTGTCCACAACTACTTATTCAATATATGCGCAACTACACTTCAAACCGAAAGGCCATATCCTTTATTCGTGACCTTAGGATGTGCTGTGGATGACAGGGATCAACGAAACCCCCCCCCCCCACACACACACATATATATATCTTTTAGTCTTATAAACTATTATAGATGTACAAGTCTAAAATATTGACTTTTAAGGACGATGTAGTTTCATATGTGACTGAAAAAATAATTGCTGTAAAATCGATCGGTTATTCGTGACCGATCAGTTTCTGAACTCTGTTCTATTTTTCTTAAGACGCGAAACAAAGAAAAGGAAGTTACCGCTAACAGAAGAACACAATATAGGAGAAAAAGCATCAAATTACCCCTTTAACGCCCCTCCGCATGTCCTCAAGCTGGTCATCAACATTGAGAGGTCTCAGGAAGACCTCGAGACCCGTCGTAGTCCCCGACTGAGCGTTATGTCTCAGACGACATTCCGGGAAATCCCCGGAATCTGAGGAGTCGTCGAAATTCTTCGGGTGGCTGAGAAAACAGTGGCGTAGAACCAACTTTTACAAAGTTTATATTTCTTTTGGTGGGGAAGGGAGGGGGAGGTAATTAACGTGAATTGGTTTTAAAAACAGGTAGCATGTATTCTAACATCAGTACGACTTATAAACTAGCTTTACGTAGCCATAGTATGATCCACAGGTAAAAGAAACGAATTAATCGTCGGTTCCTAGCTATGTGAACCTCATTAAGTTCTCCTATAACGTGGTAGTTGTGTTCTGGCAAAAAAAACAACACATCGCGTTATCTAAAAACCGCGTTACAGAAAACATTAGTTAAAAGGAAAAGAAAGGTTAGAGAGCAGCTGATACTGATCAGACCTTTGAAAAATCGATTGCCGTTCATATGTTATGGTTAATTTTGGTTATATATTATATATAGTGTTTTTTTATAAATATTGTCAAAAATGTAAAGCATTAAATTGCAGAAATAATACATACCTTGAATACATAAATCAAAATAAACTGTAGACCGGAAAACAATTGTGTAGGCTTTTTGTGAAAGTGAATGTAAATATTTAAAACCAATGATAGTTGAAATCAAGCTTTAAATTATATTAGATTAAGCGCGATTGCAGCACTAGTGGTGAAGAAACAAGGAACCAGCACGGGGAATAAAAAATTAAACCAACACTCATGCACGTGATATTATGTACGGCAGCAGTGTTGAGAAAGCAACGGAATGGTTCCAAGGGGGGGTCACATTGGCACCCCTTTTCAGGGATCGCGTAGCAACTGTCTAGGGACCTACGTTCTCGAAAAAACTAGACCTATTTTGTTGATCGTGTTACAACCAATTCACGTAGTAAAGACACTCCCTACAGAACTACCTGTACCGACAAAATGTAAAACTCAATATTTATTTTCACTACCCCTTACTACATGTTCGGGTTGTACGTTTTTGCACTAACTACGCTAATGGTTTATTTACGATATTAGATAGGTTATTTTTAGATGAGATGTAACCGAATTTGCTTGAAGGGGTAGTATAAAACAGGTTTTGAAAAAAAAACCACTCAGTACACCCGAACGAGATTCTAACCTCGGTCTTCCTATCATCGGCAGTCTAGTCTATTGCGAGAGTGGCGCGGTAGACCACGCGACCACCGAAGTGGGTTACCTCTAAAATGCATCGATTTCTAAGTTCTAAATGATAATGCTGTTCATTTCAAGTGATCGCAGAGTCGCGGTGAGACTAATGTACTCACCAATGTCTCTTATTTTCTGCGGTGAGGGAGTTGAAAGAGTAGCAGAATCCCTCCTCCGTTCTCTGTAGGTTGAAAATTTGACAACAGTTCATCGAGTGGCCGTACCAAAAACATCTCAGGAACACTTCGTCGCATCTCGGAAAGACCTGTACATGAAACACATGTTAAAGATACTGGGGGGAAGTCTCATTACAGCAACCTTTTACATATCAAACCCTATATTATTTTTATTTAAATATTAATATAAATATGGTGTAGACCTCTTTTAACCATAATATAAAGTGGATTATAAAGGTCGCATGATTGTTTAACAGATGGCAGTACTAATTCAATTTCGACTTAAAATTTGATGTTCCCCCTTTTCCCCCTATACCCTTAATATTTTCTGTAAAAAATGTTGTTATTTATATATTATTATTATTATTATTATTAGCACCGCGTCTTACTACCCGTTCGGGTTATACGCACTTACGCTAATGTGTTATGGTAGGGTGATTGCGAGATGAAATGAAGGACCTACAGTTTAACGTGGAATCCGAACCACGGTGGAGGCCTGGCATTCCCCACATTCACAAGATGTCTTGTCAGAGGTGAAGGAAGGGTTTGGTAATCAGATAAATCTGTGCCGAGACCGAGGATTGAACCCCGGCCGCCAGCATAGAAGTCCAACACCTTACCCCTAGACCACCAGGTCACCTAATTTATATATAATATTCTATATAAAATATATTGTTTATAATAATATATAGTAGTACATATGATAAATAATACTATATTTATGCATTATATTTAATTTATTTTTATTTAATAAATGTTTGTTTGTTTCATCGTTAATTATAATTAAATTTAAAAATATTATTATCCCAGCCCGTCCACCCATTCTTTACCCATATGTCAATCTGTCAATATACCCTATCAAAGGGTGGAAATTGTTGGCTAAGAGAGTTTATTAATCAAAATCGTTGTGTTGGTGGATTTATTGTAGACTAAAGTACATAATGTGAAGTAACTAGTTAATTAGTACAGTACTACCAAAGTTATAGCCCAAATCAGTCATTCTAGCTAAGAGTCCTTGAAAACGTATATATTGGTGAACTACCCCATCTAATCCTGGACAGGATCTACATAGTCCTCTCTAGATGGTCCTTGCCGTCAACTGTCAAAACCCTCTCTAGGTGGGACGGAAGGGGACCCGAGAAAAGACTTGTGTTTCTGCATTTTGTATAACAAATTAATTTTTTGGTCAAAATAAATAGAATATTGTTCTGGTAGAAACATAATTTAATTTTATTCTCATGGTGATGTCAACAGTTTGTTTAATATCTGTCATGAACATAATGGCAGATGAGAAACTTTTTAAACGAAGAGAAAAAGGTTTCATCAAATTCCAAGAAACTTTTGATAGTAATTTAATAAATTCTGAGGTCATCATGTGAAGAAAATTAAATTATATGTTTGGAATGGAGCAATATTTGATTTTTTTTGCTAAAAAATATTTTTACATAAAAACTGCAAAAAACAATAGCTTTTCCTCGCATATCTTTCTATTCCACCTAAACACTCTTCAAAGGTTCTCCGAAATCAAGAGCCCTTTGTCCTCGCATCTCTTTCTATTCCACCTTAACACTCTTCAAAAGTTCTCCCAAATCAAGAGCCCTTTGTCCTAGCATCTCTTTATATTCCACCTTAACACTCTTCAAAGGTTCTCCGAAATCAAGAGCCCTTTGTCCTCGCATCTCTTTCTATTCCACCTAAACACTCTTCAAAGGTTCTCCGAAATAAAGAGCCCTTTGTCCTCGCATCTCTTTCTATTCCACCTAAACACTTTTCAAAGGTTCTCCGAAATCAAGAGCCCTTTGTCCTCGTATCTCTTTCTATTCCACCTTCTTAACACTCTTCAAAGGTTCTCCGAAATCAAGAGCCCTTTGTCCTCGTATCTCTTTCTATTCCACCTTAACACTCTTCAAATGTTCTCCGAAATCAAGAGCCCTTTGTCCTCGTATCTCTTTCTATTCCACCTTAACACTCTTCAAAGGTTCTCCGAAATAAAGAGCCCTTTGTCCTCGCATCTCTTTCTATTCCACCTAAACACTCTTCAAAGGTTCTCCGAAATCAAGAGCCCTTTGTCCTCGTATCTCTTTCTATTCCACCTTAACACTCTTCAAAGGTTCTCCGAAATCAAGAGCCCTTTGTCCTCGTATCTCTTTCTATTCCACCTTAACACTCTTCAAAGGCTCTCCGAAATCAAGAGCCCTTTGTCCTTGTTTGGCACCTACTTATAGCTTTAAAAATGTGTCTTGCTTGATGATGTTTTGCTAAATTAAATTTATTAATATGTAATTATACACAATAAAAGTTGACTTTCAAAACATATATGTAAACTTTTGTGTGGGTTGTTCAGAATAGCTTTCATTATTATGAAGGAAACGTAACTCTTATATAACATAACTGTTCCAATTTCACTATTGAAATTATTATTTTTTTAAACTGTTATAAATAAAATAGTTTAAACCATGTTAGTGGTCTCACCTGAAACATAAAATGTGTGAGGTTCAATCCCTTAAACAGGTGAAGGATGGGTGCGGCGATCTGCAGGTGTTCTCTCATCAGGTGCAAGTAGGGGTGTCCAAACTTGGACAGAATGCTCATGACTTGCCACGTGTAGTTCTTCCATTCAGGTGTCAGGGTCACGTTCAGATATCTGCATAAACAAGAAGGGAGTTAGACGAGCGATCAGAACTCCTGAATTTGACTAAATCAGAGTTTTTTTTTATCCTCACTGACTGCAATGAGGTTTTTTCAATTTGGGGGATAAAGCGGGGTGGGGTGGAGGAGGGATAGTCTGAATGAGTAGTAGGACTTGTTGCACTTAATATATATATATATAGATTTTCCTTAAACAATTTTTATGTGCTCTTTCTTAGAGAATTCTAATGCAAGTTTCTCAACCTTTTCTTCATTTTACTTATCTGGTTTCTCTGAACTATAAAGTTTAATCAATTGCTTAAGAACTTATAAATGCTAAATACAAAACAAAACAAAAATGCTGATAAAAAATCTATGATTAGAAGGGCTTCTACATACATTAATTTTTTTGGGCAACATGTGACAGTTCAAAGACTTAATTTAGGTGTTATAGATGGTAAGAGTGGCTAACGGTGGATTCAAGGGCAGAAAGAGTGAAAAAAATCCCTGTTTTAATATTAAGGGGGAGGAAAAGACCAAAAAAGTTCATTCAGCCTGAATTTAAACCTCTTCACCTAAACCCAAACAAAGACTTGACTAACGACTTTGTCCACTTGCCTGACAGTTGATGTGTGTATGTTTATGTAATTTAACTAATTCCTCATTGGTGACCTGGAGGTATAGGGTGTTAGTCTCATATTGCACTCGGTTATACATTTATGAGTAGTTTAGGGTTGGTAATATCGGACATTTGTTGTTTTGTGGGTCGTTATACAAGTTTTATTTTTACTTTTGTTTTCCCGCTATTTTTAAGAGAATGTGGGTACACTTCCTATAAAACTAATTTTCTCATCCCCACTCTTTAGATTAAGCTGTTGACAAAGACCTCTTTCAACTATAGTTATTTTAACAATAATCAATTTAATTTCTAAATTGAATATAAAATGGCTAAAATATTAAGTTAACTATTAAATCCCCCGCTTCGGTGTCTCCACAGTCTAAGGCGCAACTTTTCTAGTAGACTGGACTGCCGATGATGGGGGATATCGTGGTTTGATCCCGTTCGGATATTCTGAGGGTTATTTCCTAAAAGGGTTACCATTCTGCCTCCACACAAATGTGGGTACACTTTTTCTTAATGCAACCTTACCCATTTTTGTACATTTAGCGTAATTAGTGCATAATCGTATAATCCGAATGAGTGATAAAACGCGATGGTAAATAAAACATAGTTTTAGAAATGTATAAACAAATAACGTGTCGGCATACAACTTTAAAGCTTGCCCTTTGAACTGTTAAAAAAAAGAGTTAGCAAAAGCTAGAAAAATCTGGAATATACAAGCAGTCTTAAAGTAAAATAACTTCTAATGGCTTTAAAATACTAAAACTAAAAAATAATTATCGACTTCTTGTATTTCTAAGTAGATTGTTTGACATTTTAGACACTCAAAATTGTAGACGTAGCTTATAATAATTGTAATACTAAACTCAACCAAGAATAATATATTACCGGTAGTACCCAAAACAAGAGTCCCTTTAAGTCCACTTTTTCCTTGTGAAATTTACAAGGGTGCGTATTAAAACCAAGTTTAATCAGTAGCAGTATATTGCAAGCCAAGAGTAGTAGTATTTGAGGTCACGACAGTTAGCACTTGATTGCAAGCCAAGAGTAGTAGTATTTGAGGTCACGGCAGTAGCACTTGATTGCAAGCCAAGAGTAGTAGTATTTGACGTCACGGCAGTAGCACTTGATTGCAAGCCAAGAGTAGTAGTATTTGACGTCACGGCAGTAGCACTTGATTGCAAGCCAAACACACCTGTTCACACATACACCCCAAGTTGGACGTATGCCCCTGTCATAATGCACATAGGCCCTATATAGTTGTTCACCCTACTAATTATACATGCACCTATAGATATACACACACCTTTATCCACGGCAATCCCCATTCGTACAACCACCCATAACTACAGACACCCCTATTTGTTCACACACCCCTAACTACAGACACCCCTATTTGTTCACACACCCCTAACTACAGACACCCCTATTTGTTCACACACTTCTAACCACAGACACCCTTATTTGTTCATACAACCCCAACCATGATCACAGCCCTATTGGTACACACACCCCTAACCATAGACACCCCTATTTGTACAACTACACCTAACCACAGACACCCCTATTTGTCAACTACCCCTGACCATAGACACCCCTATTTGTACAAACACCTCTAACCACAGACCACCATATTCGTATAACTGCCCCTAACCACAAACACCCCTATTTGTACAACTACCCCTCACAATATACACCCCTATTTGTACAGACACCTATAACCACGGACCACCCTAATTTTACAACCACCTCTAACCACGGACCACCCTATTTGCACAACCACCCCTAACAACGGACCACCCTATTTGTACAGACACCCCTAGGTACGATCACACCCCTAGCTGTACACTACCTCCATATCCCAGCTCATGTCCATCCATCCATATGACTGACCTGGCCAGTATCTCCTCCCCCACCCTTCTCTTCACCTTGTTGATACACATGGTGACGGCGGGGAAGGGCAGCTCGTACAGGGGGTAGTGGGTGCTCTCCACGCTGGTCAGCAGGGGGGAGGTGAAGTAATCCTCACACACGGGGACGGATAGGAAGACGACCCCCACGGCGCACACCACCACCGCCACCACCCACAACAACCTGCGTCACGAGCACACACCGCTAACTAAGACATTAGACCGTGGCTGTGCTGGTGGCCGGGGTTCAATCCTCGGTCCCGGCACAGATTTATCTGATTACCAAACCCTTCCTTCGTCTCTGACAAGACATCTTGTGAATGTGGGGAATGCCAGGCCTCCACCGTGGTTCGGATTCCACGCTAAACTGTAGGTCCTCCATTTCATCTCACAATCACCCTACCATTACACATTAGCGTAAGTGCGTACAACCCTAACGGGTAGTAAGGCGCGGTGCTAATAATAATAATTAGACCGTGGTGACTTGAGATAATATGGAATATTCACCGTGAGCGCTTTATAAATAAAACTATATCCCGAATGAACTTATTCATAATACAAACAAATCCAGTCCACCAAAAATAATATCGATATAAAAAAAGGGGGAATTAATTTTTAATATAATTTCAAAGAAACTACGGAAAAATTATTTAGAGGAAAAAACAAACTCCATAATGTAAATTTAGTGTTTGATCAAGAGTTATTTATATTATTATTATTATTATTATTATTATTATTATTATTATTATCATCACCGCGTCTTACTACCTGTTCGGGTTATACGCACTTACGCTAAAGTGTAATGGTAGGGTGATTGTGAGATGAAATGGAGGACCTACAGTTTAACGTGGAATCCGAACCACGGTGGAGGCCTGGCATTCCCCACATTCACAAGATGTCTTGTCAGAGGTGAAGGAAGGGTTTGGTAATCAGATAAATCTGTGCCGGGACTGAGGATTGAACCCCAGCCTCCAGCATAGAAATCTGACACCTTACCCCTAGACCACCAGGTCACCAGTTATTTATATAAAGACGGCTGCGATTATTTAAGGTTCGTCCTTTTCATCTTACTCTCCTAGCTTATATAATCACTGATGGTCACTAAACTAAACCTACTTTGTTTTTGTTTTAAATTCGATATCACATTTTTATTCCCTTCTAGCCAAAAGCTAAAATATTTATTTAGTGTAGTGACCGAAAAATCTCAGTGAAAAAAAAGGCCTGAATTTTCTTTTGTACAAATATCCTCATTTCCCTCACTAGAACCCATATGAAAATATATAAAGATGTTTAAAAATCAGTATTTTTTTACATTTTGTGGAAATAATTATTTTCGGAATCTGTTCAAAAACAACCAAACATAAACCTTCTGGTTTAAAACGGTTTTTGAATAAGATTAAATACAGACATTTCTCTTCCATTGAGCGTTAAAATAAATATCTCCGTTTACTCGACCAATGTCCACATTTCTCCTGATTTTACTGACAGTTATAGAATCCCAGGCATGTGGCCGCGTCGTGTAGTCAACAATAAACCAATTTATTAACAACAAAAGAGATTGACCTGGTGGTTTAGCGGTAAGGTGTGATACTTCTGTACTGGGGGTCCGGGGTTCAATCCTCGGTACTGGCACTGATTTATCTGATTGCCGAACCCTTACTTAACCTCTGACAACACGTGTATTAATCACAACTTGTGAATGTGTGGAATGCCAGGACTACACCGTGGTTCGGATCCCACGTTAAACTGTAGGTCCTTTAAACTGTAGGTCCTCCATTTCATCTCACAATCACTCTACCATTACACATTAGCGTAAGTGCGTATAACCCGAACGGGTAGTGAGATGTGATGATGATGATGATGATAATAATAATAATAATAATAATAACAACAAAGGATAGGGAACTGCGGCCTTCAGGCGCGCATATTTTCAGATTGTTCAACCTCCATCATCAAATCTTTGATAAATATGGCTTTAATGTGCTCATTCTCGCAATCAATTAGGCTGCTGACGACGATAAGATCGGGGCTCTAATCCCGGTTGGGTGTATTATGGGTGATTTTTTCCTAAATTATTTTCAACTCTCCCTCCTTGTCAGGGTTAATAGTATATATGCATAGGATGATCCGAAAGGGTAGTAGGACGTAATGCTAAAAAAAGATAAAAATAAAAACCTAAAAAATTATACTAATAATAGAGTAAAAATTTAATTTTGACCGAAAGAAGTTAGTATTTTCTTAAAATTCTTTACTACCAGAATTATAGTTAATATGATTTATAGTCTTTGTTTTCACATTTTCTTTCCATACTAATGCAGGTGCACTTTGTTTGAGCTACCTTTCCAATAGCCATTCCTCGACTTTTTTCAGCACCACGTCCTACCACGTGGTGGGTTTATCCACATATTTGCTAATTACTTTACTGAGCTACTAATGGGGAAGGTTGAATTTAGAGGAAGTGTGCTCACATTTGCATGGAGGAAGGATGGTAAACAGTTTTAGAAAAAAAAACTCAGTAAATCCGACTGGATTTAAAACCTCGATCTCACCATCATCGGCAGTATAATCTAACACGAGGGCGACCCACTTCGGTGGCCACATGGTCTAAGAAACTACTCTCGCAGTAGACGAGACTACTGATGACGGGAAGAATGAGGTTTAAATCTCGGTCAGGTGTACTGAAGATTTTATTTTTTCAAATATGGTGTTACACTTTCCCTCCAGGCAAATGTGGATACATTTGATATAAAATATATACTTCCTCATTCTTAAAACCATTAACGTGATTAGAACTTATAAGCGTATAACCCGAACGGATAGTAAGACCCAGTGCTAAAAAAAATACACGAATGTGACGCCTTAGACCACGTAGCCATAGAAGCAGGTATTGAGACTTTAATAACCAATGTGTTAAAACATAATATAGGGAGAAAATAAATAAATTCACTCACCTGTCTAAAGCGAGCGAGCCATCTTTGAAAATATATTTCACTCCATGGATGGCCGCTTTGCTCGAATACTCTTTAAACACCATGACCGCACTTGATCTCTTACTTTCCGAGGACCTGTCACGAGAACGAAACTCCATCCATTGTCGTCTTATCATCCAAACTTCCGTAGTTTTCTTTTCAGAATACATTAGTATATGTTTATATAAAAATCTAGAATACCTTTCTACATTTTAGGGTGACAGAATAGCTTGTTTTTTCAAATAAAAGTAAACAAACTTTTTGTTTTTAAAATACACCTAAGACCTTTTTTTAAACTGAAAGGAGTTTGTATCCAAAGGACAAGTACTTTACACTACAAATATATCTTAAGTAAAATTAAAAAAGTTTCTAATCTGTTGTAAAATTATCACGTTGTATGTAACAAAACCGGTGTTAAACTTAGATCATTTAAATGGTTTTGCACACTAACAGAAGTTATCTTTATCACCCAATGGTTAGTTAATCGATGATTAAGTCCAAACTTGTAACTGTGTTTAACACACCAAACCAACTGCTTGTTACTCACAAAGTTCAACGAATAAAGCCATTAAAATACAAATGGTAACGGCCCTCCATGTTGTCCGATATGGTGTACACGGTGTTTAGCTCTCTTTGTTTAATATTTCATCTGGATGTTTGAGTACCATTGCTTAGCCGAAATACAAACAGTCTAGGCAAAGAGGTAGTAAACATATCGATTAGCGAAACTGGAGCACGCAGTTGACATACTCATTAAAGGGGACATATATATAATGGATAGATGGACCTTAATTAGAATAATGATTACCTTTTGGTTGGACGTTTTACTCTGGTTGTGTTACTTAGTGCAGTTGTTTGATGGTTTGCACCCGTTTGCAAAACACATTAGATTTATCGACATCGAGATAATCGTTTGGTTTTTGTTGGTATTAGGTTGGAATGACAATACCTTGCCTGTTTACGTTTTACTCGTTATTATTATCTACTTCTATATAGGTGACCTGGCGGTCTAGGGGTAAGGTGTCAGACTTCTATGCTGGCGGCCGGGATTCAATCCTCGGTCCCGGCATAGATTTATCTGATTACTAAACCCTTCCTTCACTTCTGACAAGACGTCTTGTGAATGTGGGGAATGCCAGGCCTCCACCGTGGTTCGGATCCCACGTTAAACTGTAGGTCCTTCATTTCATCTCACAATNGGTGACCTGGCGGTCTAGGGGTAAGGTGTCAGACTTCTATGCTGGCGGCCGGGGTTCAATCCTCGGTCCCGGCACAGATTTATCTGATTACCAAACCCTTCCTTCACCTCTGACAAGACATCTTGTGAATGTGGGGAATGCCAGGCCTCCACCGTGGTTCGGATTCCACGTTAAACTGTAGGTCCTTCATTTCATCTCACAATCACTCTACCATTACACATTAGCGTAAGTGCGTATAACCCGAACGGGTAGTAAGACGTGGTGCTAATACTTTTATTTATCACATATTACCACACGTCCGGGTTAAATGCATATACATTAATGGAGTAGGTGCAAGGAGGGTAAACATTATACCAAATGTACCCAAATTTGCTCAGTCAAGGGTGGAAAACCATTTTGATTAAATACATCCTCACTGCACCCAATCGGAATTTGAACCTCGAACTCCCGATAAGCGGTAATATCGTTTGTTTTCGAGCACTGTGTCTAACTACCCATCCGATCTATACACATATGTACTAATTACTATAGTGTGTTAGGGGTGAGTAAGGTTGAATTTAGAGTAAGTGTACCCGTATTTGCGTGGAAAGAGAGTGGAAAACTATTTAAGTCAAACCAACCTCGGTACACCTGACTGGGATTCAAACCCAGATCTCCCTGTCATTGGTAGTATAATCTTTAAGGTGTATTTATATATTTTAAGGTATTTTTTAAAGTAAACGGATGATATAATATGCGTGTTTATAAATTTAACCTTTAATACTCTATGTAAAGTAGGTCAGGGTCTTCATATTACTTAATAAATAACACAATCCATTCTTTATCCACCTAATTATTTTAATTATTTCTTTGTTAGGGGAAATCTCAAACAAACTCAACTATAAATAAATTTATTGAAAGTTCATTAATTTTAAAATCAATTGTTCTATCTTTATTAATTTTCATAAAGATATTAAAAAAACCCACAATCTTCACTTTAAATTTTAAATGATTTAACATATTTTAATGCACAAGAATCAAATAGCCAAAGCTATTATTTATTCGTTTAGTGAGGATTACTCCAACTAAATATCATATTCTGAAAATTGAGAAATGTCCCGTGTTCGATTACCATGTCCAGGTGTCATTTTTCACTTTTCAGAATATTATATTCTAATGTGTTTATCTAGATCATCGACCGATTTCAACCAAACCTCTAAGGTAGTATCTCTTTTTAGTAATGTTTTAATGACAAAGACATATTTTTGTATAAAGATAGGATCTTAAAAGTTAAATCATTATCATTTCCATGACGTGTGGAGCTCCAAAGTCTTATATCAATATTTAATATTGTGATCCACAATAGACCAAAAGTTAAATTTGAAAGAGATACATGCATAATATTTAACAAATACATATCGAATCTTTCTTTCTTCAAAGAGTTTATATACTACTCTATTTTTAAATATTTTCCTAATATCTCTGATTTTTAGAAGAAGGTTCGCATTAGAGTCCCAGTTGGGAAAATTTCCAGGAGATATTATTTTAGATAGAATTCACATGGGCCAAAGTTAACTATAATTATTGTTAAACCATAGATTATAATAGCCTAAACTAGTAGCTAAAGTATTAAATACAAATATTTTGACACTTAAATAGATCTTTAATATACTTTGTTTCGATAAATAATTTTTAAACCCATGGATTATTTTAACAAGAGACAACACATAAATTAACTCAACCCAGTACATGGAAGCTAACACTACACACCCAGTTATATCGTTTAGTTATTTATTTAATGGATATTAGTACACAACCATTTGTATATATTAAGTTTCTTAGTAATTGCTCTGTGAAATCAAATAAGGACTCTTTAGTCCTGTGTTCAACAACTTTAACAACTAATCTATGAGTAGAAGCGCTCTAATTTTCTTTCACACATCTATCCATCCATCCATCTGTATTTCTGTGCGTACCTCCATACCTTCCTCTCTCCATCCATCCATCCAACCATCCCTTTATCCGTATTTATGTCCGTCCCTCTATACCTTCATCTCTTCGTCACCTTCACCCATACTTCCGTCCACCTATCCGTCTACACCTCCACCCATACATCTGTCCACCCATATATCCGCCCCCCCTCATCCATACGTCCATCCCTCCACCTCTTCCTCCATACCGTCCCTCCATCCATCCCTTCATTTTGCTACCTACCACCCGCCTCGGTGGCGTAGTTAGCTAACGCACTAGCCCTATTGAGCTCGACTACTGAGGACGGGGAGATTGAGGTTCGAATCTCGCTCGGGTGAAATGGGGGTGGTTTTTCCTAAATGGTTTCCCACTCTCTTTTCACGCAAATGCGGGTTCACTTCCTCTAATTCAACCTTCCTAATTCCCAATCCATTAGCGTAATTAGTACTTAAAGCGTATAATCCGAACGGGTAGTAAGACGCGGTGATAAATAATAATGATAATAATGCCACCCACCCCATCAGTCTGTTTGTCTATTAATCCCTCTATCAACACACCTATCTATCTACCTATATACTATTTTATATATTTATTCATCTAGCTCTATGTTTACCTATTTATATTATCTGCCTTTTTTTATTTATCCATCCAGATTAAAGTCACCAAGATTGTTTAAGAAAGAATTGTTTACATGTTTTAATATTATAATTTATATGACACATTTGGCTCTTGAAATATTAACTATGGAAAAGTGTGGTATCTCACTATAAACAAAATTACAACATAATAAAAGGAATAGCCTTCAGAAAGTTTTCAAGTAGTTTAGTTAAAAATAAAATCATACAAGCTCGTGTTATTTTTTTGTGTTGGAGTGGTGTTAAAATCAAAGGGAAAGATATAACTATTTTGAACATTTTGAACCACTTGTTCAATGCTGTGTTTGAACATGCATCAACTTTATTTTGTGTGTTGATAACCTTATTAAACTTTAGAAAACATTATCGATAATGTATGGTAATTGTTTATAAATAACTTTGTGGAGTTAACCAAAATATTGTGATAAGCGTCCTTCAATGTTTACACTACGTATCCAAGCACTCTAGTTTGTTGTTGTAAATTAGTTCAGTGTGGCGGGACATAAAAACTAGCTTAATAATATTATATGACCAAGGTAACTATTTAAGACCACCGATTTCACCTTGCTTTTATATTCCAAATTGATTAAATCTAATATTCATTTACGTGACCTTTAACTATTTTTATATAATTAATTCAAACCATTATTCTATTAAAATACAAGTCAAACAACTTCGATCAGTCTATAGAGTGTCTGTCTAGCGAGTTAACGGTCCCGTATTCGATTTCTGGCATGGACAAAAATTTATTATCAGTGAAATGTGGGCTTACCCTTAATCATTAATGAATTAATGGCTCGGTGTCTGGATGTTGTTCATTCTAGATTAAAGTTAATTTATAAGTCATGTGCTAATAATATATAATCAGTCGATTCAAAAAGTGCACGTTAAATACCTCAAATAAACTAAAAAAACTATTTTTTTACCCAAATCTAAGCTAGTGGAGAAAGGAATAATATGAATCTAACCAAAAATTCTCAGCCCCGGAGGATGCTACGATAAAAAAATGTATCAACTACTTTGAACATGTTTAAAATTGGATTATTAAAAATACAAATTAAATATTCCTCCCAAAAATAAGAAAAATAATTAATTTAAAATAAACAAAAATAAGTTAAAACTATGTTTTTTTAATTCATTTAAAAAAAATTGAAAATTGACTAGGTTTGTTTGTTACCTTCGTACAGTTAAGAACAAATACATTAAAATTAAGTCATTTTTCTGTTTGATAATGTTTCGAATAGATTGTCGAAGCTATTACGGTTCACAACATTCAGATTAATCTAAGTAACTATAAATAAGAAGGTGGACATTCTCTTTAGTTATGGATAAAGGATCCATTTTTAAATTAGCTACGGATACAGCCGTATCGGGAATTAGTTTTAAATTAAATTAAATTATACACCCATTACAAATACTGCCGTAAATTATGAGGGAATTATGACCCTTTGTATGCAGCAATTTCTAGATAATTAAAAAGAAGAGAGAGCATTGACGTGATAATTTAAAGGTCCCGGATTACACTACCTTATCAGGTGTCAAGTTTTAAAATATGTTTAATCTAATAAAATTAGTGTTCAATTATTATGAAGCAATTCTTTTTAAGATTCGGGAAATGAAGAGTGTTTTTGCAGTATTTATAATAAAACAATTTTGTTTGTCTAAATAAAAAAAAATTCTTCATTGGAAAATAGAGTTTAATTTTTTTTCACGTGGTGACCTTGACAGTTCTAGAATAACTGTTAAGAGTGTCCTGAAACTTAATTCTCCTCTTCAACAGTGAATGCACCGGTGTGGGTTATTTTTAGTAATTTAGTGAAATTTTCACAAACTTTTTCAAAATATTGAATTTACTACAACTCTAATATATCATGGTCTACAATTTAATAAAGTTATTATTGGTAGGAAAATACAATTTTTTTTAAATTTTGATATATTTGTTTTGTTTTTGTTGGTACCCTCCTCGGTGGCATAGTTGGCTAACGCGATTGTCGTGTTGAGCTTGACTGCTGAGGACGAGGGTGATCGAGGTTCGAATCTCGGTCGGGTGAACTGGGGTGGTTTTTCCTAAATGGTTTTCCACTCTCCCTCCCCGCAAATGCGGGTTCATTTTCTCTAATTCAACCTCCCCAATTCCTAATCCATTAGCTTAGTTAGTACTTAAAGCGTATAACCCGAACGGGTAGTAAGACGTGGTGCTAGATTTTGTTGGTATTTAGAAATATAACCAAATCACCAAGGTACAGTAGCCCCATGGCTTCTTTGGTGCTGACTGACAGCTCACAGCTGACTTCTGACACTCAAAATTTAGGTAAATACCTAAATCTTGACTGTCAAAGGTGACAGCTGCTAAACACATGTTTTTGCAGATAATCTGGTTCGGCGTAGGTATATATAATTTGGTCTGGTAACTTTTTAAAGCTGTCAGTCAGCACCAAAGAAGCCACGGGGCTACTGTAGATACATTTGATAATTAAATGGTACGATGCACCTCACGAACTTTCTCTCACTCTGATCATAATATAAATAATTTTATTAAAAACTTGTCAGTTTTTCGAAACGATATAATGTACAGTACATAGCTGAAGAAACACTCCACCTAAGAGCACACCTGAAATAATATATATTGTTACAGAAACATAAAAAAAAGAGAATAGCAATAAATTTCAATTGCGAAAGATCTCCATTACCGAATATATTTGCTTTTATCTCAGAGACTATTGGTTTTATAAAAATATATTACAAATAAGAGATTTTAATTTGGAATGATATTACAAATTTACAACATTTAGTTACATCATATCTCATGTAGTTACGCAGATATGATCAAAATTGGAAATTCCTTTTTATGTAAAGTACCCTTAAAGTCATTTTCATGGGAAAATGAGAGTTATCATTGTACTTAAACTATTAAATAATGCCTGGATAAAAAATGTAATCAAAATAGTTTGAGTTAATTTTTAAAAGTAAAATCAATTTAATTGATTTTTTTTTGCCATTCAGTAAACTACCCTGATTTTAGGGTTATTTAACTAAAACAAAAAAAAAATCCTTGAGTGAATCATGTGAAAACTCTAGATCGTCACCTAAGATAAGGGAAGGGTAGGAATGAGTATGATACAATTTAAAGAAATTGTAACATAATATTTTCTCATAGATACATTATTATTATTAGAACCGCGTCTTACTACCCTTTCGGGTTATACGCACTTAAGCTAATGTGTAAAGGTAGGGTGATTGTGAGATGAAATGGAGGACCTATAGTTCAACGTGGTATCCGAACCACGGTGGAGGCCTGGCATTCCACACATTCACAAGTTGTGATTAATACACGTCTTGTCAGAGGTGAAGGTAAGTTTTGGTAAACAGATAAATCTGTGCCGGGACCGAGAATTGAACCCTGGACCCCTCCAGCACATAAGTCTGGACACCTTACCCGTAGATCACCAGGTCATCTAAGACATTACTAATATTATCTAGTAAAATAAAACTTCTCAGTTCACCTTGCTGGTATTCGAACACTAACCTTTTACATCACATGCATACCAAGGTGAAAATGACACATTTTCCAACGTATCTAACTGTACGTACTATTGCTTTTTTTAAATAGACACCACTTTATTTTACTACTATATCATTTTTCAAGGAAGGACTGAAATTTTGAAAGGTAAGGGTGTGTGTATGTATTTTAAAATTGTTTGACGCATTGAAACACCCCTAACCTAGACAGTATCATCTATACACTACATTGTAATCAACATTAAGTAAACCATGCCATGTTTACATTGCGTGATGAAACGTTTCTCCTTTTCCACGTGTTGTTTACATGAATATAGACAACTAATATTTATGTTTATCTGGTGCAACTTATCATGAATGCACAAAATATTCTATATACTTCTTCGGTTAGTAAAAAATAAATACATATTTATATAGTTTACTTTGTGTAATAGTATCAAATGCATTAGCTGACAGATTATAATTTCAAATATGATATTAATATTTAGGAGGTGTGTCATTTGTTTCTCCAACACGATATTAAGTCTTTAAGAAATTAACTTTTTTAACGATTATATATTTACTAAAACTATGTTAATATATTAATAAACTAAGTTATGTGATCTCTAACTATCATGTTTTGTATAATATATAAATACTTATGAAATAATTATTGTTATTATATGATAAAGTTTTTATCAATTTTGACTGATTTTTTTTGTACTTAACAAATATATTCACATACCAGAATCTTAATCGCTTTGTTTTTTCTTAGCACTGCGTCATACTTACTAATCATTAGAGCTATGTGATAATTACGCTAATGTGTTATAGATGAGAGGGGTTGAATTTAGAGGAAGTTTAACCGTATTTTCTGGGAGGGAGAGTGGAAAAACATTCGCTATAAACTCCTCTCAGTACACTCGACTGGGATTCTAACCCCAATCTATCATCATAGTCAGTCTATTCAGTTGTGAGGGTAGCGGCTTAGACCACGTAGCCACCGAAGCGGGTTCTATTATTTATTAATGATCTTGTGATATTCAAAACTATCCTTGCGACCCTCTACAAATTAATGTCAAAAGGGCTTCTTATCCATACTACTACGTGTCAACGTTATTAGTAAAACCTTGCTTCGGTGGCCAGATGGCTTAAGCCGTCACCCTCGCAATAGACTAGACTGCCAATGATGGTGATATCGGACTTCGAATCCTAGTCGAGTGTGCTGATGGTGATTTTTCCTAAATTGTTTACCACTCTCCTTCCACATAAAATGCGGGTACACTTTCTTATAATCCAACCTTTCTCATCCCTAATCTATTAATGTAATTAGTAGGTTACATATGCTTATAGCTTGACGCAGGGCTAAATAAATATTAGTACAAGCGCCCTTCGATAAAATGTCAGTTGCCTAACCCCTGAATTATTCAATGTATGCAATGTTCTATACAAGAATGTAAGAAGAACTGCCTGGACAGTTTATCTCACGGCGTCATCATAAGAAGTAGATAATACATTTTAAAAGCGCCCTTCGATAAAATGCTAGTAGCTTATCCCCTGTTTAATTCAATGTATGCAATGCACTACACAAGAATGTAAGAAGAACTGCCTAGACAGTCTATCTCACGGCGTCATCGTAAGAAGTGGATAATACATTTCATGGCGGTGTTATGCCATACACTCGGCTTTATACTTTCTCATATACAGATAAATTATTGTAATCGTAAATATTTTTCACCTTGATATAATAGTAAGTATTTACGTATTACATGTGTATAGACCCAAAAAAGGGGTTTATACAATTCATTATTTACCCATGTCTGTCTTTTCCTAGCCACAAATATGAAATGATTTGATGAATTTTGCTTAATTTTATTTTGATCATAGCCCTTTTATTACAGGTTCATAAATGAGTGATTTTTTGAAATATGAATTGAGTAGCTGGGTGGAAAAAGGGCAATTTTTCAACATGGTAGTTTAGAGAAAACCACAATCAAACTTTTCAACATATGATAATGCACTATTTTTGGAAGGTTTATACTATTAAACATAATGAAAATTGTTATATATCCTTCATACAGATTGTTAAACTAGTTTGATTATTTTTGAGGTAGTATAATGTGGTTAAATCAATACATTTGTTCTGGAAAAATTGCCACTTTTCCATAAAATCAGTTAAAAATTAAAATCTAATTACATTTTATACCAAACAACACATTAAACAAGCCATTATTATTCATTATTACTTATAAGAAGCTTTTAAACAACATAAAGTGTAGTTATTAGTTAAAAAACCAATACTATTTTTAGGGTCAAACTGTTTTTAGGGATATTCGTCAAAAACTTCCTTGCTAAACCTGTCTTGTCTTTCAAGAGTCACACATTTTAGCAAATATATTATGTCATTTAATTTAGTTGTGCCGCTTTAATTTGTGAAACTATTTCTTGAGAATTACTTGAGGGTCTAATAATCTTGATAGGAGCTACAATATTGAAGTAGGAGCTGGAAACGAAGATAGTCCCATGGTTGTACTGAATAATACAATACTTTTGGATAGTCCATTTGCTATTTTTATTTTGTTGGAGTTTCATTATACATGGCCTCAGCATTGATGTCCAGTTCTTGAGAAGGTTTTGAACACGAATCACTTGAAATGGATCAGGAACATAGCGGCATTTCTTCAATTTCTTCAAAATATCGACGTATTAATAAGCGGTTTCAATATTATCTTTGTTTTAATCCTTTGTGAAAACAAACCAAAGTTCCTATCACAGATGCTGCAGGAATTGTCCCTTCACAGGATATACATGTTCAAGGTTAACCGATAACTCTTTGAAAGCCAAATCAGAAAATAACAAGACCTTTATACTTTTATTTCTGTCCACCAGCTGTATCCGAGAATAAGACATTCTTATTGACTGATGACTTTATTTTATTTATAATGAAATCATAAACTATTGAGCACACAGAATTACTATTCTTTCTCCTTCGGTCTCTAAATACCAATACTAAGTACTTGATTTGGCATGTTACAATGTACATTAAATATATACATACATAAAAGTCACTTGTAGAATTGCAAGTTCACATTAAATTTGGGTACGGGTAGGTTCTGTGCAAATTCGAACTCTAACACCAACAATGAGTCATTAGTGTGGACATTCTTTATCATTTGCTTTTTTTTTTATGACATGTATGATTCACATTTTTAAAATGAAGGTTGAATTCGGCCTTACACAAATCATTTGGATTATATTTTAGTAGAATCTCTCATTTAGCACAGTAATCACCCGTATTAGTCCTTGGCTTAGGAAAAGCTTACAGAGACTGAGTTTGGGTAAGTAGTACTTTAATCTTAGAGGATTGCTTGTGTTTTCTTCAAAGTAAACTTTAAACATACTATACAATATCTTAATATCCAGGTCTGCACTGTCAAAGTAAAGCCTTTTTGAAAATTTCCTTTAAAAATGATTTCAAATTGGGTATTTGTGATTAGATTTTCATGAAAAATCAGAATACATTTAAATTATTTTTAAATTTAAATGATTCGGAAGTAATTAACATGTAACATATTTTTTTTTAATTTGAAATTTTGTGCCGCCATCTATAACAAAATAGATGGTAAAAATATCAATGATCACTGCAAGGCATATTATTTCAACTTTTTTAATTGGACAGAATCTTTATCTCTTAAGATTATTTTCCCCTTGTTGAACACTGTTAACTGAATTCATTCATTCATTTTTTCTATTTACTTGCAAAGTATGATTATCATTTGTGCATAGGAAGTGGTTTTACTATTGCTGTTACCTACCTGAGTGGTCAGTCTAGTAGTGTCTGATTTACTGGTTAAAAGGGGGGTGTAGTTCGAATCCTGGTCAGATGTAGTAGGGTGTTATTTCCTTAAATACGATCCCACTTTACCTCCAAGAAAATACTGTTAAATTTAATTTTAACTCTACCTTCCTTAGCTCGATCAATTTAATGTAATTAAATGCGTATAGTTCGAACAGGTAATATGACTTTTATTTTGTACGGACTGTATGATTGACTTCATACTTACTTTTAACTAAGTGCTCATAGTTCAACCCTTGCTCTAGATTTATTTAATACATTATTTTTCGTGTTCTACACTAATGAACATTAGTGAATTTAATCAAATTAATTTTCTTTGTCCTCTCTCCTTGGTTAAGTGAACTGCGGATAACTTCAATTAACAAAAGTACATTTCAAGTTTCGAATCTCAGTCAGGGGATTTTTTAAAAATTGTTTTCCATTCCCTTTCTCTCTCCATGCAAATGTGGGTATCCTTCCTCTAAATATTTACACTCCTCATCTCTATCATTAGCGTAATTAGTAAATAAACGTATAACCCGAATGGGTAGTAAGATTTTATAATATATAGAACTATATATAAATCAAACAAACAATTATTGTACTTGAGGCATGAGGCTGATTTAATATTTCCTCAAAAGTATACATTTATTTGATCAAAAGTTAAATATTAGTTTAAACTATGATTTGAGAGATGTTACATTCTTTGTATCATTCTTACTGTGGGTATCATAATTTTTTTGTTCACATGTTAATTTATTTAAAATACAAAATTATTTAAATGAAACATTCTTCAAAAAAGTTTTGTAAACCTTATCCCTCACAAATTCTGTCCACTTCTTAACGACCTTGAAGAAGACCTGGATTTAGAAGGTGTAATTTCCTCTTCCCTATGTTTTGTGTTGCGGAATTCACAAACCATAGGTTGTTCGACTTCTTATTCTTGAAGTGGTAGTATCCTAATTTACAAGTAGAGTTGATCAACTTGAATAGATACACTAAGATCTCGATGCAGCTGAGTAAACTGATGCCTAAAAATAGGCTCATTATCCCTCCGAAAGAAACTGTAAAATTAAATGAATGTTAGACAATCTGACCTTGACCCTGGCATAGAACGTCTAAAGAATTAAATAGGGGAGGATAATAGGTTTCCTTTAGTGTTGATATCTACACAAATATTGTAAAGGGGAAAGATTTTTTTTGTTTTTTTGTTTGTAATGGATAAACTCAAAAACTACTGGACCGATTAAAAAAATTCTTTCACCAATGTAAAGCTACATTATCAGCGAGTAACATAAGATACATTTTATTTTGAAAATTTAATTTATTCCTCATAAAAATGTCGATAGTCACTCATATTTTATGGTAGAGTATATGATGAATCTTCAATATGTGTGTTGAAAATAATAATGTGGGGGAGGGGGGGGGTCTAGTATATTGTAATTGATAGTACTATCTGCCGGATTTGTTATGATAATAGTTAATACTATGGGTGTGCGAATCCTCGAAACTTTGACTTTGCTTCGAAACAAACATCAGCTTCGACTTCACTTTAAAAACAATTTTGTAACTCGAAGCTTCGCCAATAAAAATACTGAGAGCTAAAATATTCAATTTATGTTCAATTACAGCCATTCTGAGCTGTTGTATGCATCACAAATTAATATTTGTATAGAAAAATCTAAAGTAATTGAGTTTTGAATTGTGAAAATAGCTTTATTTATCAGATTAAAACAAAATATTACAAACGATTGTGCAATAAAACATTTTATAGGTTATTTTAATGCATCAATAAATATAAATATGTCCAATTAAATATGTTTTCAAGCCTAAAACAAACAAAAAATATTTGACCTTCGATTAGGCTTAGAGAATATTCCATTTATTAGATTCAAGCTCCCTCCGAATTGAGAAAGTGGATTTTGTACACCCCTAGTTAATATTATTATAGCTAAGTATTCACCCCTCTGTGGTAATATTTACTGGTTACATATCCAGAGGTGCCGGGTTCAATCGAAGTCACTACCAGATTTTCTGTGAAGCCGTGAGTCTGGAACGAGATCTACTAAGCCTTGTTGTAGTTGATTAAATTAAAAAGTGGTGGATCTGGTCTAAAAATTTTAGATTAACAGCCATAGGATTCATTGTACTGACCATACGACACCTTTTATCCAAATAAGTTGGCACTATAATTGCCAATAAAGGTAGCCGCTCGATTTTCTTGGCTCAATTTCAGGTTTATAACATGGAGTTTTATAGTTAAAGATGGATTGATTCAATACGTCACTATTCCTAGTTTTTACTACGAATACCAAATCTCGAGATAAAATACAAATCCTAGAAAACAAAACATAGTAGATATTAGACATTTACTCTCTTAAATTAGATTTTAATTTTAAATATTAAAATACTTATTAGTTTTTAAAGTTTTGGCTATCATACTTTTCTTAAGTGGTAAATTAATTAGCTGGGTTCTCTTTGTTGAGTAATTGCCCATTAGCTCCAAGTGGTCCCTTCATCACTTACCCATGACCTCCTACATTACTAACCTAATAACCTCTAGTAATCCCTACCATACTCAGCTATTAGCTCCGAAGTACCTACAATCCTCACCCAGTAGATCCAAGAAGCCCCTAAAACTCTCCATCATTAGCTCAAAAATGCACCTAAAACCCTCCCTAGTTGCTCTATGAAGCCCTTACAACCCTCCCCCAATAGCTCTAAGAACCACATACAACCCTCCTCCAGTAGCTCCTTTACACCACTCACCGATTAGTTCCAATAATCCCTTACAACCCTCCCCCAGCAGCTCCAAGAATCCCTAACACCACTCCCAGTAGCTCCAAGAATCCCTTACACTACTCACCCAGCAGCTCCAAGAATCCCTAACACCACTCCCAGTAGCTCCAAGAATCCCTTACACCACTCACCCAGCAGCTCCAATAATCCCTTACACCACTCACCCAGCAGCTCCAATAATCCCTTACAACACTCACCCAGTAGCTCCAAGAAGACCTTACACCTCTCACCCAGCAGCTCCAAGAATCCCTAACACCACTCCAAGTAGCTCCAATAATCCCTAACACCACTCCCAGTAGCTCCAAGAATCCCTAACACCACTCCCAGTAGCTCCAAGAATCCCTTACACTTCTCACCCAGTAGCTCCAAGAAGCCCTTACACCTCTCACCCAGCAGCTCCAAGAATCCCTTACACCACTCACCCAGCAGCTCCAATAATCCCTTACAACACTCACCCAGCAGCCCCAAGAATCCCTTACACCACTCACCCAGCAGCTCCAAGAAGCCGAAGGGAACATCTCTGAGGTACTGAACTGCCGCCACGTCCTTATAATACACTTCTATACAGGTCTCATCCTCTGCCTTGCTACCTGAGGACGACAAGACCTCCTCGGACCATGTGGTCAATATATGATAGGTCGTCTCTTGGCACTCGGGCAGACAGTGTTCACAATTCATGTCACTCTTGCGGTCGAAGCCCAAGGTCCCTTTTGGCGGACTGAACCCACGCAAGTGAGCTGCAAACAAATGATCATCGTCAAAACCAACTTTCTTTAGAAACCCAATATTTATTTTAGTCACGAATTCCAAATTTAGAATCCAAATCTTAGGTAACATAAGGTTAAGAAATTAACATTCTCACATTGGTATTGAATTTTTTCCCTCCCTTTCACTTTTGTTTTTATCCACTTCAGTGTCCACGCGGTGGACTAGACTACCGATAATTTGGAGATTGAGGTTCGAATTTCAGTCAGGTGTAGTGAGGGTGGTTTTTACAAAGAGATTTTACCAGTTTCCCTCAACGCAAATGTGGGTACACTTCCTCTAACCTTTATAATCCCTACAACTATTAGCGTAATTAGTATTTAAGATTATAGCCTAAAAGGGTAGTAAGACGTGGTACTAAGAAAAAAAGAAAAGATAAACATAATAAAATTGTAAACTCCACGATTTCGGGTTCGGACCCACATAAAACTTAGAGATTTGTCATAATCACAATTTCGAAGATTTTGTTACTATCCATTGCCTATGATAAAGTAAAAAAATTATATTGAATTCTAGTTCCTTAAATATCACAAGGACCCTCGGACAGAGAATATATTGTGATCGAAGTGATTTTCGCGATAACTTCTGTCTGTCTGTATCTCAGACTAGAGCCGACATTTTTTTACCGATTGGGTTAAAACTTGATATCTAGAATTTTCATAAGGTTCTCGAGTGGTATTTTTTGGGGGGTAGTGGGGGGGGGGATTATCGGTCTAACCATAAAATTTAAGGATAGTTAGTTGATAGGTAAAGAGATAAATAAAATTGATTTTCTCAAAATTGTTATTAAATCAGAACTATATTTAGAAATTTGAAATAAACGTTACCTATGACACCGGCAGTGAAAAATATTAGTTAAAATAATAATATTTACTAGAGTTGCGACTATTAAACCCGGTTTTCGGTGTTAATAAGTGTGTTTTAAAAACAAACAACCCGGTACATATTCACTATTAATTAATAACAAAAATATCGATCACAAACACCTTACAACTGTTACATCGGAGACAATAAAACATAACTCTTACGCATGCAGTTGATGAATAATACAGTACTATTACAGTCGAATATACTTTACAGCTGTAGAGAGCAGCACTGTTTTGAATTGGCTGGAAATAGAAGCTGTGTCAAGGAAGGTGTAGATAGCAGCACTGTTTGGAATTGGCTGGAAACAGAAGCTGTGTCAATGGAGGTGTAGATAGCAGCACTGTTTGGAATTGGCTGGAAACAGAAGCTGTGTCAAGGGAGGTGTAGAGAGCAGCACTGTTTTGATTTGGCTGGAAACAGAAGCTGTGTCAAGGGAGGTGTAGATATCAGCACTGTTTTGATTTGGCTGGAAACAGAAGCTGTGTCAAGGGAGGTGTAGATAGCAGCACTGTTTTGATTTGGCTAGAAACAGAAGCTGTGTCAAGGGAGGTGTAGATA
>CABFOV010000421.1:46232-68011 GCA_902141375.1 Timema poppense | reverse complement strand
TTTTTTTTTTTAAAGTTCGCACTAAAATTTAGGTGAAATGTATTTTAATGTTTCTGACTGGGTAAAAAAAGTCTGATTATAGATATTTAAAAAATAAAAATATATTTTTAGGTAAAGAATAGAACACTTCCAATGGCGTTTTACGTGAAAACTCACCCTTTAAAGACTAAAGCAAAAGTTTAGAAATATAGATATAACCTTGTTTTATAAAAAGTCATGTTTGATTTTAAGTATCTACGCTGTTATTTTTCTAATTGGAAGTAGCGCCCACACACTTCCTTTGACCCTAACCTTTCTTTGACACAACCTTTTTAAACTCAAGGCACACTGCTAAAATTTTCAAGACACACCACATGTTTTAATAGAGTGATTATATAATTAAAAATATCATGATTGTGTTTTAAAATGTATAGGCCTATAGGTAGAATTTTTAACAATTTTGTTCTTTTTTATAAATAATGGTGATCATCTGTTTAAAAATATTTATTCTTATTTATCAATTTCTACTAATTTTTCTTTTATATCTTCTACCCAAACTTTCGTGGCACTTCTGAACACTCGCGGCACACCGATTTTGTTTTATTTACAGACGTAATTTTAGTTTTCAGAACACTCGTGACACACCGATTGAAAACCTCTGCTCTAATCTGTTACAAATGTTAAGGAAGGGTAATAGAAGATAGTAATATTTTTTTTGGTACTCAAAAATCTAAACCTGACTATGTAATGACCGATCTGAGGTCAATAAATTTACAATATTTTTATAAAGATAAAAAAAATCATGCATGGTAAAAAAATAAATAAAATATTGCTTTAGTAGATAATATTTTAAGTTTAAATTTCAACTCAAAATTAGTGGAACCGTTCATGAATATTTGTAACAGACATATCAGAATTCAAAAAGGATTTTTTTCTATATTTAAATGCTTCTCTGGTCAAATGCCATTCTTTTCTATGATATATAATTATGTTATCGGCAATGTGTGTAATCCAGGCACTCTATAAAATGCCTAGGTTTTCTATATAATTCCTAAGTGGTTTTAGCAAACTATTAAATAAATTAGTTTTTCTGTTATATTTCATACTTTCCATGGGATATTTATAAAATAATCATTCATTATATATTAACGAGAACAATAGCTAACCTAACCTAACTTAACCTAACCTACCTTTTTCTGAAATAACCTAACCTGACCAACTTAAATCCTAGTAATTAGGTAAACCTGCAAGAAAACGGCATAATACTTACTAAGGTGTCAGACTTCTGTGCTGGCGGCCGGGGTTCAATCCTCGGTCCCAGCACAGATTTATCTGATTACCAAACCCCTCCTTCACCTCTGACAGGACATCTTGTGAATGTGGGGAATGCCAGGCTTCCACCGTGGTTCGGATTCCACGTTAAAATGTAGGTCCTCCATTTCATCTCACAATCACCCTACCATTACACATTAGCGTAAGTGCGTATAACCCGAACAGGTAGTAAGGTGCGGTGCTAATAATAATAATAATTATAATAATAATTGGATAAAATAATTGATAAAACTTTCTGGTACTCGGTATATATATTTAAAAAAAACTTAATATTATAATGTGTTGGAAATAAAAATTAACATATCTATTAAAGCCATATACGCTTTATGATTATAAAAAACTTAAAAAGTAGGGGCCTTAAAGTCAAACAACCTTCAATACCACCTAAAATTCAACTTATAACGGTGAAAATATTTATCTGCGAAGCTGGCTGTGTTTTATTTACATACATAATTTAAGTTTTCAGAACATTAAGTGGTATTTAGTTTAATCTTTATAAACCATAAATATTTATTTTCGCACGAAATATTACAACCCATTTGGGCAATAATCATATGTTCTAAATAATGCTAATGTGATAGAGAAGGGTGAAGTGTTTTAACACCACGTCATATTATATTTTCAAGATATACGCATAAGTACTAATTAAGTTAATGAGTTAGGGATGATAAAGATTTAATATATAGGAAGTGTACCCGCATTTATTCGGAGAAAGCGTTGTAAACCATTTGGTACATATTTTCCTCAGTACACCCATCCGGGATTTGAACCCCATTATTCCTGTCTTTGGCAACCCATTCTACTGTCAGAGTGACGCCTTGGACCATTCTACTATAAAAGAACGTTAGTTATCACTACTATCCAATCCCCGTAGTGTGATAGTGATAATGTGTATGTACCACTGTTTCTTAGCATCCGCCGTCAGTGAGTTGAAGGAGTAGCAGAATCCCGACTCGGTCCTCTGGAGATGGAACATGTGTCTGCTGTTGACAATACGTCCCGCCCAACGGCACGACTTGAATATCTCATTTGTGGCTGGTGTTGTCTGAGGAAAATGATATAAAATCACTACAACAAACTTTGCTCTCTGATACGTCAATTTAATTTATATTTAGACCAATAATTCAAAGAGAAATAAGGACCAATTCAAGACTTAAGGTCGGATGTAAAAGGACGTGAGAAAAGACCAGTGTTTTGCAGTTTTTATGACAAAACTTTTTTTTTGCTAAAATAAATAAAATATTGGTCCAGTACAAATATATTATTATTATAACTGCATCTTACTACCCGTTCGGTTTATACGCACTTACACTATTGTGTGATGGTAGGGTGATTGTGAGATGAAATGAAGGACCTACAGTTTTAACGTGGAATCCAAACCACGGTGGAGGCCTGGCATTCCCCACATTCACAAGTTGTGATTAATACACGTATTGTCAGAGGTGAAGGAAAGGTTTGGTAATCATATAAATCTGTGCCGGGACCAAGGATTGAACCTAGGACTCCAGCACAGAAGTCCGGCACCTTACCGATATACCACCAGGTTACCTGTGTACAAATATATATTATAACTTTATTCACATGGTGAACTCAAAGTTTCTTGAAAATATGTCAAGGGTGTACTGTTATTTTATGAAAACTTTTTATTTTCATTTAAAATGTTTGTTAGATAATGCTCATGACAGATATTCAGGAACTGTTGATATAATCATCAGAATAGAGTTTAACTGTGTTTATACTGGAATAATGTTTTATTTATTTTGGCTAAAAAAAAAGTATTTCCATAAAAACTGCAAATATCGTTGGTATTTTCTCGCGTCCCTTTTGTATCCCACCATAAGTGTCCATACCCACATAGTGTACCCCTCAAATATATGTAAGGTATTGTTAAGCATATATTTTCCTTATTCCTCCCATCTCGTATACTGAACAAGAAAGACAAAATATCTGCGCAAGACTTTGAATCACTCGCGACATTTCCCCTCCCTCTTCCCCTCTGCTAGAGTGAAGCGTTCATCTTTCGTGCACTAGGGTAGGTTCACATCACTGTGTAATATTCAACCCCTCTTCCCCTTCTTTAATCAAGTCCACGTCTAACCTAGCCTAATCTGACCTAACCTAGTTAATTATTTATTTAATTTGAAAGTATCCGTTATGAAGGTTGTTCCCGCTTCAAAAAAAAGAATGGTAAAGTCGCTAGTAGAAAAGTCGGTAGCGATTAAATATCGCACGAGATTCTTTTTTTCGGTTCAGTAAATGTTATGGGCTAGACACAAATATTGTTTACTTAATAATATCGCCTGAATATTTGAGTGGACAAGATGGTGAAAATTCAGGTAGGAATTCCTGGGTGCCCGAGATGGGAAGTTATCATTCTACACAACTTGACAAGCCTGTAGACTTTATCAAGATTTTTTAATAGTAAGAAGTAGCGACTTTTAATTTTTGTCACAGCGTCTCATTTCTACGTTTGGGTTGTACGCGTCTGCTCTAATTACGCTAATGTGTTAAGGTTGAGGGAATGTCAAAGTAGATTGGGAAATCATCAAAGAAAAAAAAAATCTTATGTACATATGACCTGGATTTTAACCCTGACCCTCCCGTAATCGTCAGTATACTCTGTTGCGAGGGTGACACATTAGACCACGTGGCCATCTAAACAGGTTAAAAAATAGTTGATATTCAACTGACTCGAAATATCGTTCAAATCAACTACAACTAACTAAAAACCACCAACTTTGATACTTTTTCTGGTAAGTATAATTTTGTATCTAACATTCCGGTTGATCGACCGTGAGATGTGCTCTGTACCATTCAACAGAATCATGGTAATGTTTGACAAGGATGGTTACCGGGAACNGGGGGGGGGGGAATTGTTTGGGTGGGGAAGGAAGAGAAAGTACGGGAACAACTACAAGAATGGAATGAGGAAGTAAAAGAGTGGAATGAAATCTAGCATGGCAAAAATATGAAATGATGCTATTAATGCTATACGAGTGGATGGAGTAGAACTGTGAAAAGTACAGAACGTAAAATAACTTGGAAGCATGATTGAGAAGAAAGGTGGAAGTTGAGAGGATTTAATCATAAGAGGACAGCAGGGAAAGTAGTTCTATATGTGGGTAAGAAACCTGCTCTGGAGAAGAGAAGCGCCCTTGAAGTGTAAGGAAGTGTTGTACAGGGCGTACTTTATACCCATTATCACATATGCAGCAAAAACATGGACATTGAATGTAAGAGAGACTAGGAAAGTGGAGGCCATGGGAATGAAGTTTGTGAGGAGCATGCTAGCTGTCACGAGGAGAAACAAGATCAGGAATGAAGTTATCCTGGGAAGAGTTGGGGCACATGAGATAGTAGGGAAAACAAGACTGAGATGGTATGGGCATAAAATGAGAATAGAAAAAGAGAAGATGCTGAAAAAAGTGTTAGAAATAAAGTATATAGGAAAAAGACCGCAAGGGAGATCAAAAAAGAGAGGGGAGGAGCAGATAACAGAAAGTGTTCATGTGAGAGGAGAAGAATGAAATAATTTAAAGGAAGAAAAATGGTGAAAGGACTGATACATATGGAGGCATTTTATTAAACTGACCCGGCCACAGACTATAAACAGTTGATGATGCTGATGATGTTGGGTACCGAGCTGTGTGATAACCTTAAAATGAGTTCTTACGTTGTAACTACAGTTCAATTTTCATATTAAAGGCCTGTTATAAAATATACACATATTTCTTTTTTTGTGGACAATATTTATAGAATTTTACTACACAATGTTATTCTTTTGGTATTTGTTTTAAACTACAGTTGTAGAGGGATAAGTTTTTAAAAGAAGCAGCTCCTGTAATCAAACATGTGCATTTAAAGGCTGGAACTTTATAATTTTTTAAAAATATATTAAAAACTGGTTCGGAAAAATTGAAAGGAGCTTTTTGTTCTGTTTGTTTGAATCAAAGAAAAGCGTTTCCCGAGGTAACCAAGAAATACAGGGTATTTTGATATTTGGTAATATGTATCAAAAGTGACAGATGCAAATAAAGCGAACCGACATATGAACACATGAAAGTTCATCCAGTCAATTTATTAGCTTTCATATAAGACCCTTGTCTCTATTTGAATAATATTTTTACCCACATCAGTGGCCACGTGGTCTAAAGTGTCACTCTCGTGTTAAACATACTGACAAATACGGGAATATCGGGGTTCGATCACAGTCGGGTGCACTGAGATTTTTTTACTAGCTGATTTTTCGCTCTCTCTCCACGTAAATGTGGGTACATTTCCTCCTAATTAAGCCTTCCTAATCCCTAACCAATTAGTGTGATTAGTACATAGGCGTATAACTCAAATAAGTAGTAAGATGCTTTGCTAAAAATAATCATCTTCTTTAGAAAATAAAATAAAGAGTATTTAATATTATTTTTAAGTTTTACCTTTAACATTAAGTCCGTGACGTTGAGGTATTTAAGAAGATCATGCACGCTTTCAGATTTTCCTATATGCTCGTGGATCCGAAAGTAATGATGCAACTGGAAACTGGTCAGCATACCAAGTACCTGAAGCACGTGACTGTCGAGAGTATCGTTCGAGGCTGTCACATTCAAATAGCTTGGCGGGAAAAACAAAAACAGAAAAAGGTGATAAGTATAATGTGAATTGGGCTTAGCTGTGATATTATGCCTTATTCACATATTGTATGGTGGTGATCTTTAACCCAAGTTTCTTACGAATGAACATGTCTGACTGGTAGGAAAAAAAAATTACTAGATTTATATTAATATATTATTTATTTGTTATTTAACACCGTGTCTTACTACCCGTTCGGGTTATACGCTTTAAGTACTAATTACTCTAATGGATCAAGAGTTGGTAAGGTTGAATTAGCGGAGCGAACCCGCATTTGCGTGGTGGGAGAGCGGAAAACCGTTTAGGAAAAACCACTCCCAGTTCACCCGACCGAGATTCGTACCTCGATCTCCCCGTCCTCTGCAGTCTAGCTCAACCCGACTAGTGCGCTAGCCAACTACGCCACCGAGGTGGATATATATTTATACTAGCTGACCCGGCAAACGTTGTTTTGCCATATAAATAATTTTTAAGTAATTTCTAGTGTAGACAAAAAATAGCTTACTTATTGTAAGTGTGTAAGAATGTGGTATATGCGTGAAATAGGCATGGAGCGCTGTGAACGATGAGGGAATATAAAAATAACAAAAGGCAAACATTATTTTTAAGTTATTATAATTTATTCCTTAAAATTATATATCATTAATTAATCAATTACGACAGTAACACTAACAAACAATATCAATCTCTTAATGCCATAGCGTGAACAATATTTTTTGTTAGTCCATCTTTAGCTAACACAAACAAACTGGATGGTTTACCCACTCGAGAGCATGCCACGTATAATTGTCCGTGTGAAAAACATGGTGTTCTCAAATCTAAGCCACAAATAGACATCGTTTGACCTTGGGATTTGTTGATAGTCATTGCAAATGCCAATCTAATCGGAAACTGAATACGTTTGAATTGAATTGGCACATGACGATTGATCAGTTATCGACCGGGGATGAAAAATGATTAAATTACTAAAATGGCTATTAAAAAATAGGGGTTGGTGATAAAAGGGTAAAAATTTAGGGTTGTATGTATTTTTTAATGCGACATAATAAAAAAAATAAAGATATTAAAAAAATGTCTAAAAATTATAGAAAAATGTTAAGGGTGGACAACCCTTATCACTAAGGGGTATGAAAAATAGATGTTGGCCGATTCTCAGACCTACTCAATATGCTCACAAAATTTCATGAGAATCGGTCAAGCCGTTTCGGAGGAGTACGGGAACGAACATTGTGACACGAGAATTTTATATATAAGATATTAATGCAATATCATCTGGCACCTTTGATAGATGTTATATACATCTATAAAATGAATATTAAATTGACCTACCTTTTTTTGTCAATTTGTAAGAAAATCAATATAATTATAAGAACTAATGAGCCTATAGTAATATCACCACAAGAATCCCTTTATTTGGGATAATTGATGGAAACTATTATTATTATTATTATTATTATTAATAATAATAATAATAATAAAACGCAGCTCTTTACACGAGTTCATTTTAAAATATCGATATGATCTTCAAAACATAGAGCCCTTGAAACCTTCAGATTATTCGAAACTTCGAAAGTCAAGGGGTTTTGAAAATATTGGCTTCGATATATAGAATTTCTTTAAAAAAAATGCCTGTCCCAATTTTAAGCTGGAAATTGTTTCTAGATCCCTAAATATATTGGGGATAAACAGCCAAAAATAAGTATTAGTGGTCAAACCTATCAACCAGACCATTAATGTAATAAATTAATTATCAATACCCCTTATGTATTTAGATATCATTTCTATTTTGTTTATAATTTTTACCGATGTTATACTTCGCGTTAGAGATTTAATATTTTTAGATAAAATGAAAATTTGTATTAGAATAGTATATTTTAGTCCAGTGACGTGTTGTGAAATATAGTCAGGGTAAGCAGGATTAGTTTAAACGGTTTGTGAATCGTTCACACCCCTCAGTAGAACACTAAATGGTCAGGTATCGAGGGTAATATACCCAGGTGTGAGGTACGTAGATAATATATGTGATTGGTCAAATAGGGCCCCAAAGGGGTTGAGAACATATTACAGATACAGTTTTATTAAAGTCTGCTTTCCTTAAAACATTTCACGTCACGCCACTGCATTTGGACCAGCTTTAGTTTTAAAATATTTGAAAAATGACTAATGGACACGGGAATAAAAACCCAGAACATTTGACTTAGTGCACCAAATCTTTAAAAATTAGCTGTCTTATAATATATATCTTACTTATGACTATTCTCACCCAAAACTTCGCTAAATTTTCATTTATGTACTCACACAAGAAACCATTAGTTATTAATCTGTCAAATTTGACAGTTGTTAAATTTTATTTTCATTAATTATTAGATGTATTTAACTCGCACTTTCTGAGCCTATTGATTAAATCAGCACATGACCATTAAATAACTATTATTTAGAATAAACACAGCACCCAACTCCCAGCCGTTAATCCATCACTGATGGTCTAGGACAACTAGGTGCCACAAACCGGGCGCAGCCAACTGGGTGCTAAGAAAACAGCATTTTTTAAATATTTTTAATTAACTTTTTTCTAGTATAATGCAATGCATTTTTTATAATAAAAATGCACAATTTTTTAAATATAATAAAATGCACCGTTTTTTATATTTTCTTCAAATAAAATTAAAAAGGGATGGGTATAACCTACAAATGAATCTTTTTTTTTAACTAATCATATTTATCAGGGCAACATCATACATTTTTAAATTACGTTAATATTCATTTTTGGATTTGTTTATAAAAAAAATCGTTGTAGAAGAAATTTAATTAATTCATATTTATAAAGTTATCTTAACCTAACCTAAATATTGCAACGCATTAATACAAGACGAAGGACATTTAAATAAAATATGATGTTGTGCATAATAAAATAGTGCATTATTTGCTTTTACTCATAACTTTTTAATTAAAAAGAAATAAGTGCATTTAATTATGATAGACAGGGTGTCTACCATTCGGGAAAATCAGTGAAAACGGGAATTAGCTGGGATTTTGAAGTGATTGGGAAAAAACGGGAATAAATCGGGAATTTGGTAAATCGCAATAAAAATCCGGGAAAATGATAATTTACTCAAAATATGAAATACAATAATCAGTAAATTATAATGTCTTTTTTTGTTTGTAGCTGTGTAATATATTTTTAATTCCTAGTAAACAATTTTAATTCAAGTTTTAAAACTTATAATTATTATTTAAAAAATTATTAATAGAAAAATGAGGGTGGAAGGGGGGGAGGGGGCGAGTTAGAAGGAAGTGACATACTTTTAAGTCGGGAATTTTAGGAAATGATCAGGGGAAATCAGGGAAAAGGTCGGGGATTTCATTGGTCAAGTTTTGTAGACACCATGGATAGAAAATAGTGTTTTTTTATAGAAAAAATTAGGGTTACTTTTGGCGCCCAGTTGGCGGTGCCCGGTTGTCCGGATCCACATTACTGAATGGGGTAGGCAACACGTGCAGCATGCCGCGCAAACCAACCCAAGACATCTCCACCACTCCCATGGCGGGGATGTCTTGTGCAGAGTGTCTTTACACTGTTAGCTGTCAACACGTAGGGACATTAAACGTTTCACTACTTGCTATGCGCTGAAGTATGACGGATTGACTACCACTCAGGTGCTTACAGAGTCAACTTTGACGTGCAGCCGACCCAAAATTTATCAGAGGATAATACTTATCTTGGCATCCTCTACAAACCGTAATTTTATTTTAATACCCGAACCCTGTATTAAGACTTTCAACTCAAGAAATTGGTATTCAAATATTTTTAACACACCATCTTGCTACCTGTTCAGTTTATACGTATATGTGCTGCCAGGCCTCCACCGTGGTTCGGATTCCACGATAACTGTAGGTCCTTCATTTCATCTCACAATCACCCTACCTATTACACATTAGCGTAAGTGCGTATAGCCCGAACGGGTAGTAAGACGCGGTGCTAATAATAATAATAATAATAATAATATACGTAAGTGTACTAATTATGCTATTGAGTTAGGGATAAGGAAGGTTGAACTTAAAGGAAGTACACACCCATTCGCGTGGAGGGAGGATATAAAACAATTTTTGATAAACCATCTTCAGTACATCCGACCGGGATTCAAACCCATATATTTCCACCATCGGAAGTCTAGTCTTACACTAGAGTGACGCTTTAGACTATTCAGTCACTGAAGTGGGCTTAAAAATGTTTCATTTACTAAAATTGCAAATATAAAAATCTGTCAGCCAGAATCTCTGGTAATCTCTGTTGAAAGGAATAGTTTCCCGATTTAAGTATAAATATTTACCATAGAATTTTGAGAAATCTCCGGTCATAACGTATACAGATGTAAATGACAAAATTTCGATTTAGAGTTAATTAAGATATGAGCATTTCAGAACTGGTTATTCCTTGACAAAAACTGGCGCAACTGATTTACTAACCAAACTGGAGAGCTGAAGAATCTTACGCTTGGTGTAAATAAGCCCTTAGTATATATAAAAAAGCTGATTTTCAATAACAAAATCACTATAGCGTTAAAATTGGAATGTGTTAGAACATTTGCATACCTAGTTTGAAAGCATGGATGTTAAAACTACAGTTAGAGCAGAGCATGGGGAAAACATGGTTGGGTTTGTGCTCTTTTGAAAATTTGAGGAAAATCTTTTAGGCCTGTATGTATTTTGACAAATGAAATGTGCTGCTAATCATATTATTAATCATAAGACTTGGTTCCATTTAGTAAACTCAATTTTAATCTATTTTTTTGGTTTATACTACCCCTCATGATAATATCAATGATTAAAAAAAATAAACTAAATAACAAAAGACGTTGAACTAAACATATACGAATAAAATATTTTTGCATCCTTTTTAAAATAATAATAGTTTTAAATAAATAGAAGACTTACAAATATTTTTTGTAATGTTATAAATAATGTTAGGATAATCATATCTAGGAGATAACGGTGGGCAGGACATGCAGCACGAATGGAATAATCTAGAACCGTGTTCAGGGAACTGACTGGCAAACCCGATGTGAAAAGACCATTGGGAGACCTAGACCCAGAAAGTAGGATAAGATTAGAATGGAGCTGAAAAGACTAGTTTGTGATGAGGTGGACTGGATATAGCTAGCTCAAGATAAAGATATAGTGTAATGAGGTGGACTGGATAAAATTAGATCAAGATAAGGATAGGGTGTAATGAGTTGGGCTGGATAGAACTAGCTAAAGAAAGGGATAAGGTGTAATGAGGTGGACTGGATATATCTACCTCAAGAAAGGGATAAGGTGTAATGAGGTGGACTGGATAGAACTAGCTCCAGAAAGGGATAAGGTGTGATGAGGTGTCCTGGATAGAACTAGCTCAGCAGAAGGATAAGGTGTGATGAGGTGTCCTGGATAGAACTAGCTCAGGAGAAGGATAAGTTGTAATGAGGTGGGGTGGATTGAACTAGCTCTAGATAGGAATATGTTGCGTACATTTGTAAGTGCGGCAATGAGCTTTTGAGTTCCTACAGCCATACAGTAAGAAAGTAATGCAATAAATGATATTAATACTTGATACCTTTTCAGCATAGAAATTCCGAGTGTTCGCTTAATCCTGTTAGTGGGACATATTGTGATCGCAGGGAAAGGCACTTTGTACAGTGGTAAATGCGTTGTTGCTACGGTGGTGACAGTGGGGCTTTGAACAAACTGAACCCAAGCTCCATTCACCAACACACTAGCGTAAAGCATGAATACTACCACTGATACCAACCAACACAACCTAAAATCAAACACACAAAACTGTTTACAATACTATAGAGTTATACCTTTATATATATAAAATTAGTTGAGACATTTAAAAAAAATCAATGTGAAAATCCACTCTAAAAATAAAATATACATTTTTTTATACTTTGATGAATCAAATTTTGATAATTTTATTGTTTTGTTTCTATCATAATTAAACAGTTTTGTTTAAGTTAACAAAGTTTGGGAATTTTCTAAATCACTAGTTTATATTTTATCACGTGTCTACCATCGCGGTCGATGTCAAATCATAATTTATGCAAGACTGAAGACATTGATTACACATTAATATTTACTTAATCAATATAAAGTTCATTTATGTACAGTACCATCGTTGAGAATATAACTGGGAAAATGGATTTTTACGGCTTAAGACATTTCTGCAATTAAAATAAAAGGGTTTTGTTCATTTAGAATAATTTCTTTACTTTGTCTATATTTTACAATTTTTTTTTATAGTTTTACTGTTATAAATTTATTTAAAGTGGATGAAACAAGAGGATTTTAAGAGCCCTTTTTACCACACATATAATACCTATGGGCCGTTCACGGTAGGAATTGTTTTCTGAAAGGCCTTTTTCTCTACCAGAAATCTATTATATAGTAGGATATTGGTAGGAAAAAAGACCTTTCGGAGAGTAATTCTTACCGTGAATGGAGTAATTGGTAGGTTATACAGCTTGAACCAGATGTCTCATCTTTTTGATGTTTCTTGGATTATACTTTAGAAAACAATGAAACAGAGACCAATGAAACTGTTTGATTATATTTTAAGAAATACAATGATATTAAAAAAAGTGAAATCATTATTTTAAAATGAAAAAGATCTTATATACTAATCACAAATTTTCTGTTGTCAAATGAATAATGTAGCGAACCGTACTTTGAGAAGTTTTCTGGTTTGAGCGTAGCCTTGCATCTGATTTCCTGGTTAATCGACAGAAAGATAATCTCTTAAACCTAAGTTTTTTTTAGCACCGCGTCTTACTACCCATACGGGCTATACACTAATATACTAATTACGCTAGTGGCTTAAGGAATTATAAAGGTTACATTTAGAGGAAATGGCCCAGAATTTGAGTGATGGGAGAGTGGGAAACTATTTTGGGAAAAACTACCCTTATTACACCCGACCGAGATTAGAAGCTTGATCTCCCCGTCATCGGCAATCTAGTCTACTGCAAGAGTAGCGCGTTAGACCTTGTGACCACTGGAGCGGGTACTTAATTGTCAATAGTCTGTGCTGTGACCGGAATTGAGTAAATATGCCAAGTTTCAACTCTCAGGTGTAACGGAAACGAATATTATAGCCTGGCACAAATTTTGGTAACGATACATAGCAAGTGAGATAAAAATTAATGAGATTTCTTTTCAGTTTTTATCACAAAACTTTTTTTATCAAAATAAATAAAATATTTCTTCAGTAGAAACGATTTTTTAAATTTTCTTTATAAGTTATTATAAAAAGTTTTTTGAATATCCACAATTTGAACATAAACCTGTTTTTAAATGATAAGAAAAAATTCTAGTCAGATTACGCAATGCACACGATGTATATTTTAAAACTGTTTGGATTATTGTTTAAAGACATACATTAAACGTATTTACTAAAGCAATATTTCATTTATTTTGGTCAATAAAAGGTTTTTAATAATTAAAAACTGCAAAAATCACTGACTTTAACACTCGATCGCTCGTACACCACCTTTAAACAAATGAAACCTTAATAATTTTTTCATTAATTTATTTGAGATATTTAAAGTGAACTTTTTGAACCGAATGATTATACCAGCACACAACTTGTAGATTGACTTAACTCTAGAAAAGACACAACGCTGTGAAAGGGGTAACCTACATTTCACCCATGACAAATGTTTTGCCCATCGTGGGAATCTAACTCGGGACCCTAGTGTCGTACCTTACATAAATTAAGTTCCCACCCCCCCTGACTCACCTCTCTATCACGCCATTGTCTCTCTTGGCGATGTGCATCAACCCGTGGATCGTAGAGTTCTCGAAGTATTCTCTCAATACCTGACTAGGGCTCATCTTTCCCCCTTTAGCGCCCTTCACCTTCGTAGAAGGACCAGGGACAGCGCCATCCCACGCTTTTCTGACGGCTCTCTTCATACTAAACGTATCGACTGCCCTCAGGCCAGTGGTGGAGCTACGACATTTTCATTCAGAGAAGATCAAATTAAAACTAAAAAACTATTTTATTAGCACCGCGTCTAATTACCCGTTTTGAGTTGTACGCATATGCACTAATTTCTCTAATGAGCTTGGGATGAGAAAGGTCTGATTTAAAGGATATGTACCCGCATTAGCGTGAAGGAAGAGGGGGAAACCATTTAGTAAAACCGCCCTCATTTTTGACAGTCCAGTCTATTGCGAGAATAACTCCTTAGACCATGTGACTACCAAAATGGGTAACTAGAAAACTCATTATATTCACTATATATACATTTAGATATATTAATTAAGATATTATTAATTTTTAAATATACTAACAATATTTATTATAACAGTTTTATTATGCATATAACCCGAACGGGTAATGAGACGCGGTGCTAAAAATAATATATTTAGCACAAGTTTGGTTGTATTTAGACGAGGCGTATCCGCATTTTCATGGAGGGAGGTTGGAAAACAATTTGGGTAAAAAAACAGCAAACTTGAACCGTCCTTCTTAGTACTTAACACATAAGCTTAATTATCACATAATAGTATAACGCAAACGGCTAGTAAAACGCGTTGTTAAAAACAATGGCCTTGATATTGGACGCGTTAGTATAAAATTAACTAAACAGACGGTGTTGTAGAAGCTTTACAATGGAAACGCCTCATTGGTACCTAACGTTGGATGAAATAGAACGTGATCTATGGTGAGTAGCTTTTAAAATGTCATAAAAAATATTTTTTGCAAAAATACATAAATGTTTCTTCAGAAGCTACGCTTAGCTTAATTTTCTACACATAAATAGTTCTTAAATGTGAAATTAACATTACAATTTTATTAAAAAATGTATCATCAAATGCTGTAAAATTATAATCCAGTTTCGTGATTCTCATGGCTAATATTGAAGCAGTGTTTAGAATATTTTGTTTAGAAAATTAAACATAATGTATCTACTTAAAAAATATTTTATTTGTTTTGTTCAAAAATGAATTTTGTTATTAAAACTGCAACAGCACTGACATTTACTAGGGCTCAATTTGTAACGTTTCCCGTCACGTGAAACTCTTGCAGATATCTAGCCTGCCCCGATAAAGGTGGATTTACTTATAGTGGTACCATGCCCACAATAGTTTGATACTTCCGGTGATGCTCGGACGTCCAAATTGCCCCCTTCATCCACTAGAGCGCTTTAGAAAATCCAACGGCGCTATGAATTATCTGTGACCTACGTCATAACATGATCGTTGAGTTGGTGGTTTTTCAAATTAGACTAGTTTCGTGTCGGCTGTCCAGCGGTACGGTTTCTTAAGTGTGTGTTGGACTTGAACGTTTGTGCTGAGAAGACCCTCTGTCCCGTTGCGAGGATTTGGTGCTAATATTTAGTGGCAGAGGTAAGGTAGACCATTTAATGTTATTTAATTACTATATATATATATATATATATATATATATATATACATATACATACTTACTGTCAGTTATAAGTTTCAAAGTTGTTTTACTTTTCGTAATGTTTACAAATTTCACCAGTTCTAATGGGACTAGAATGAAATGATTTACCGGTCATGCAGGGTGAAAACTACTTGGCGTAAGACCATTTAATATAACAAACCCTTTGATCTGATTGGATTAAGTGTTTTGTATGATAATAATATTCTATCTAAACTGTTATATTTTAATAATTTGTATCCGCCATATATATATATATATATATATATGGGGCAATGTTGGGGAACAATAGTCGATGTTCACAATTTGGGCTATCACTCAGTGTAACTATGTAGAATGATTAATTTGATCACTTATAATTTACCTTAATTAGAACTACCTGTATGATAACTTCATCACTGTGCCAGAATATTTTATTTTAGTGCTATTTATTTTTATCTAATTACCTAAATGTCAGGTCTGGTTATTTTATGTAAATTTAAATATTTGGATTATTGAGGTATTAACGGTTTTAAAAACGTTCTTAACAGGATAGAGAACCCTACAGTATTTTGTGGAAAATTCAAAACACCCTTACTATTTGTAATATTTTATATCAAAGTTTATACTTGGAATGTTGATGGTAAAGTCATTTTTTTAAACTTATTATATAATAAATTTTAGTAGCGTTAATTAAATCTGGTAATTGACCTTTATAAATGGTTACATTTATAGTTGGAACCATATTATTTATACACGTGGTTTGAAGGGTTTCTGACTCGGTGTCTGGGAGTCTGGGGTTCATTTACCAGCCC
The DNA here is from genome assembly GCA_902141375.1 of Timema poppense. Classification (NCBI taxonomy): domain Eukaryota; kingdom Metazoa; phylum Arthropoda; class Insecta; order Phasmatodea; family Timematidae; genus Timema; species Timema poppense. The sequence goes on along the minus strand of CABFOV010000421.1, from coordinate 51,832 downwards.
GTGTTCTGCCAACTATGGAACACCTCGTGGTACTTCTTCAGTGGTTGCCTACCCTTGACTGATGACCTGAGGCACTCACGAGTGAAGTTTTGTCGAGTTGCATAACAATTTGGATACCACTGAGTTTCCGATTGGAACGTATGGTCGCGCGTGTCGCCAGACTCACCGAGACCGATAAGTGATACATTAGTTTTTTCTCTAAACTTAACTTCAAGGATGCTGACATATGAAGATTGACTTTAGGTGGAACTATCCGAGGTAGTGACCGCTAGTGACTATCGTCGAACTTCACGTGACTCCTGTGTCTACTGTAGGGAGCGTTAGCTTGAATCTATGTGCACATCAATGTGGTTCTTTCAGCGCGGTGGCCACTCGCCGCTCACAATTTATATATATATATATATATATATATAGCACCGCGTCTTACTACCCGTTCGGGTTATACGCTTTAAGTACTAATTACTCTATTGGATTAGGAATTGGGAAGGTTTTATTAGAGGAAGTTAACCCGCATTTGCATGGAGGGAGAGTGGAAAACCATTTAAGAAAAATCACCCCCAGTTCACCCGACTGAGATTCGAACCTCGATCTCCCCGTCCTCAGCAGTAAAGCTCAACACAAGCGCGTAAGAAATCTACGCCACCGAGGTGGGTAGATCACAATTTGTTTTAGTATATAGTAACATGTATTTGTATCGTGTTGGTTGTTTATTAGGACAGAACTATTATTATCATTATTATAGTTCTTAAGGATTATGTGTGATAGTGTTGATTTAGCTATTCGTATTATTATTATTATTATTGTTAGGTTAAGCCTTCAGGCCAATGTAAATCCCTTTCAACCAAAATATGGGCTCTCAACGTTGAATATTTATTTAATTTGGAGTAATTTTGTTAAGTTTAAGTTAAAGCTCTATTAACATTACCTATGGTTGGCCCATTAGAATTTTATATCCGATTAAGACTCATAACGTTTTAAGTTGCTTGGATCTACTTTCGTGTGTGTAATAAAATTTGAATTATCCCTAGATTACTTTTGAATCTCATCCTAATTACCTATGATAGAGCTTCTGATATGGTTAATATATAGAGTGGTTAAAGATGGATAATTAATACTGGCTGGGAGAATACCTGCCTAGAGGAATAACCGGATAGTACAATATAGTTATTCTGATTTTCATTATTTTTGTAGGTTGTCCTAACTTATATGAGTCATTTTCATTTTGTGAATTATTTCAGTAACACAATGGAAACATTTTCATGGTTTGGATGAACGTTAGTCTACATTGTTTATTAGCAGGTTTTTTTAGATTCGATCATGGTAAACAAATTAGGGCCTATGGATATAATATTTATTGGTGGTTTAAGTAAAGGGCTGAAATTGATCCTTGTCCAAACTGTCACTTATCAGTCTGGGTCTACCTCACTAGGGGAGTGTTGATTTTCCACTTTTCATCTTGCGAATGAACGAATTCCTTGTTATAGTTCATGTGCACTACCGCCAACGAGATGGCGCCCAACAGTTAAAACTCTTCTGGGTCGACCTTGAATTTAGTGTGATCGTTACAAAAAGTTCCATGACTCTGTCCTTCTCCACTGCTGCAACCCGGAAATGTTATAAATTCCATCAACCTTCTTTCTTTCACCGTTTAATAATCTACTACTAAAAGATTTGTAATAAGGACTCTGTGAAATAAAGGGATTCCATACCTTCACAGGTTAGATCTTCAGATTGCCATACATCTAAACCCTACCACCTGAAACGCTAGTATCTGTAAATTAACACGTCTTATCAGAGGTGAAGGAAGGGTTTGGCAATCAGATAAGTCTGTGCCGGGACTGAGGATTGAACTCTGGACCCCCCAGCACAGAAGTTCGACACCTTACGCCATGATCACCAGGTCACCCACAAATCTAATATTTCTCCAATACAAACATAAGCGTTAAATTTTCTTCACATGTTGATATCAACAGTTGATGAATATCTGTCGTTAGCATGGTGGCATTAGATGAGAAACTTTTTAATTGAAGAGAAACAGGTGTCATTAATTTCCAAGACACCTTTGAGAGATATTCAAGAAATTTGAGGTCACCGTGTGAATAAAAAATAAATTTTATATCTGGACTGAAGCAATATTTTGTTTATTTTGCCCATAAAAATGTTTTGCCATTAAAATTGCAAAAAACACTCGCCTTTTTTTCTAGTCCCCTTTCATCCCACCTTAAGTCCCACATTGAGTACCCTTATGGATTAATTACTTAAAGAACTAATCTAAAATGAAGGAAACTATAGAAAACTAAAAAAAACTATAGAAAAACAAACTCGATGCTTAATTTCTCCAAACTAAATAATTACATGTAGAGACCTCCCACTACCCAGGTGTTTTATTGCAGTCAGTAACAAATTAATAACAACATTTACTACCCAAATTAGTTTTTGCAAATCACCATGCTATGAATAAAAAGTTTAGTCTAAATAAAATAAAATTAATCTCTATAGCGTCAGCCCGTAATTAACCATGCCAACCGAGCGTCCTTCATCTGTTGGAGAAGATAGTGAAAGCTTCAGTGGATAGAGTATGTCACGTGTCCAGCAAAATAAGCTCTTGCCGTTAATTTCAGTTTTATTGACCGGAGCCGTTACTTTGTATTAAATTAGCTACTCATTAGTTTTGTATTCATAGGGCTGGGTTGAACCAGTTCCAAAACTACTGCCTCAAAGAAAATCTGGAAGGAAGAAACGGGGATCTGTATTCAGGAGCTCTGGCCACTAGAGGGCAGATAATTCTTAGATAAGAACACGAAGTTAGTTAAATTAGCTGCCAACCAAACTTTGGTTATCTTTCTTAGAAAAACCAAATAGTATAATTTGACAATTATCTTAAACACTCAAAAGGTGTTTTTATCCAAATTTTAAATATTAAAAAACATAATTCAAAAATCGGTTGATAGTAAACTACCAAAATAATAATGTATGATTCTCATTCTTTTAATATATATATACAAAACATGAACATACATTCTTATTTAGGATAGCTAACCGACAGTTTATTTTTGAAAATTTATGTTAATATTTTTTTTGTAAAAACACATTTTCTTTATGTATCATAAATTATATTTAGATTATATACTATCATTATTATTATATATAATTATATTAGAAAAAATAGCATAAATGTTTCTTTACAATGTAAAACACAGCTTAAATATACTAAAGAAAATTGTATAAGCCATTTTTAATACAAACTTATTTTCAAAAATAAGTGCTCAACAAACTATCCTTAGTTTTCATGTAAGAATAAAATTCAATTTTTTTAACTTGAGTTATGACCATATATTATCTATTTTTTGATTTTTAACAAAAATCATCAAACCGTTTTGTCTGTAACATTAGATCAAACTGACAAACTCGGGACAAAACTAATTTTAAGACACACTTTTTATATCTGAGGTCATATAAAAACGAAAAAATCGACCATAATATTGAGATCAGAAGCTTTCACTATTACAATAATTTTTCTATAGGTACATGGTAGATTTAAAAGCGTATAGCAAAGTTCATAGAAATACATTATGAATGGCCGGTAAATTTGTGACGTAATCAGTGAATACATTATTGGAGTCCTTGCAATAAAAAAAACTAAGCACTCTTTCAAACACAAACTGACCTAAAAATAACACAACGAGATCGTGGTCCCAAGTTGGTGGATTTCTCTAAGACACTTCCCTAAAATTTGTCTTAAACAAGTCAATATTTTAATAATTTAACTATTAAACTACTATAAAACCATATGGATTCCTCACTCACTGACATCAATGTTTACCCACTTCCAGATCAGCTAAAGACTTGAAATTTGGAAAACTTATAACCTCTAGCTTGTAAGCCACGGGAAAATTCTAAAAAGTTAAACATTAAAATTTTTAACCCATGAAAAAAAAAAATCAAAATGGCGGAGAAATTTTAAAGTCGGTGCGGACCTTTCTTTGTAGGTTTCTTGTGACTAAACGGTAAGACCTATAAAAAAAACGGCTCTGGGATTACATTAGTTTACATCCACTTACAAATAAAACCCATTGGTAGCGCGAGTGTCATTAAAAGCCAAGACAAAAAAATCTCACATTTGATTTAGGTTAAATATTTTAACTTCTAATAACTTTTTAAAACCCACCAATAAAAGTTTGTTATACAATCATGTGATTATACGCATCGGTGTTTTTGTGGTTTGAAACGTCTCTCTCGTGCGAGACTCGATTACCGATGACGGGGAGATCAGAGGTTAAACCCTGGTCGGGTGTACTTATGTGTTTTCTCATTCTCCCTTTTCTCTCACACTTTCACTAATATTGAACCATCCTCATTCCTGTTACATTAGAATAATACGCGTGCAACCCGGACAGTTACTAAGATGCGATGGAAAAAGAAAAAAACACCAAAATATCCTATTTGATTTATTTTAAATGTTGACAGTTAATATATGTACATTAAATCCAAAAGGTATATTTCATTTCTTATAACAATCTTTAGAACTAATTTGTTGTTGTTTTTCTAATCATAATATTATGACAACAACGTAACATAATAATATTCATGGTGCATCATAACGCAAACTGTTTACGCTAATATAAACCCAAACGTAAGTAGTTTCTCGATAGTTCAGCTACACCAACAAAACTAATTATTTATATTTATATATCTGACAAGACATCTTGTGAATGTGGGACATGCCAGGTCTCCATCGTGGTTCGGATTCCACGTTAAACTGTAGGTCCTCCATTTCATCTCACAATCACCCTACCATTACACATTAGCGTAAGTGCGTATAACCCGAACGGGTAGTAAGACGCGGTGATAATAATAATAATGATAATATATATTTTTCGAAACCAACATGACAATCTTCAAAAATCCCTGAATGCATCCCAAAACATTCCAACGAACTATTAATTGCATAACAATGAGTGATGCAAAATTCCTAACATTTCGTTGATTCCACACCATAAAACAATTTTAAATACCGATGATATTTTGTCAATTTTTATCCCAAATCACTCTAATTCATATACACTCACTTCCGATTTAATAAAACACACAAGGAAAATAAGTCATATTTATATACCTACCGTTGATTGTATATAAATAAGAACTGAATGTTATAAAATAATTTGTTTCACTCCCTTAATAAACACTACTTAACGTTTGGGAAAACTGGCTGAGTGCTGTATGCTTACTTCTCTTGAATATCGAATGAAAGCTTTGAGTTTATTTTTTTTGCTTTCCCTCAAAGGTACAATACAATATTAACAATGGGTATATCGTATATACTTAGTCACTAGTATGATTGTTGTTTTTGAACTAAGACTAATTGGTTCAGTGCAGTTGTTTTTGTTGGTTAATACTCACTCTAGTTTCCTGACACTGACCTTAATTATATTGATTTAGAGGAAACTTTCATTTCCATTAATTTTATTTAACATCATGCAAGGCCACTTGGACACTATTGGCATGTAGAGTAGATAAATAATTATGTTTTTCTCTACTGTACTTTTTTTTTTTACTAGATTAGTATAATAAATATTTTTTTTTTACATTCAGCTAAGCCA